>OZ026519.1:91398083-91445642 GCA_964019695.1 Loripinus fragilis
GACAAAACATCCCTTACCATTTTTTGACACGGGGGACAAACATCCCATATCGCAGAAAATGGGATGTTTTGTCCGAGGTGACAGAAATGGCACAGGATGTGTTGTCCGGGGTGGCAGAAATGGTATGGGATGTTTTGCCGGGGTGGAAAAAATGGCATGGGATGTTTTGTCTGGGGTAGAAAAAATGGCATGGGATGTTTTGTCTGGGGTGGAAAAAATGGCATGGGATGTTTTATCCTGGGTTGCAAATCGTTGTGTGATGTTTTGCCCGTTAGTCAAAAATGGCATGGGATGTTTTGTCCAGGGATGTTTTATCATACAAACAAGAAATGTGAAAAATCTACTTTATATATATGCACCTTTTCACCTTATATTCTCTTGAGCTATCCCTTAAACAGGTGTACAAACATGGTATAACTATTTTATACCACCTACATCAGTATAGGCCTTGCACATCAAGTGATATTTCATGCGAAAGTTGGTAAAGGTGGTATAATAAAAGAAATGTTGCTGACTCTGGCGAGTTGTGTTCTGGCGTTGTCAACCTAGGCCTGGTACTTGCACTGGTTCTGACAGAGGAAAAGCATAACAACATGCCTCAAGCTGGATCCGCGCACGGGTGATGAGCAACTGTCCTGCCGACCAAGAATGACAGTGACGTCATGTTTTGCTAGCAAAGTTATCAGGGACTTAGAATCGATAGATCACTTGTGTATTAATCCTATCCGCAGGATAGGATTAATACACAAGTCACCTATCGATTCGCGTTAGCTCAAGTGGTGTGTACAATTTAATGCTTTACTTAACAATTGTAAACAAAACATGACGTCACTGTCACTCTTGGCCGGCAGGACAGTATTAAATGACATACCCAACGAACGGAGATGGTGATGACCTTGGTGTGCCAGTTTATTGTTGTGATACCTTGATGTAATATTCACTGAAAGGGCTATCTCATGCTACACCGCTTAGCCGGTGCTACCATACATATTGCAAACGTAGTCAGTTATAATAGTCCAGTCGAGTTAGACTCTCTCTCTCTCTCTCTCTCTCTCTCTCTCTCTCTCTCTCTCTCTCTCTCTCTTTCTCTCTCTCTCTCTCTCAGAATATACTGCAATAAGAATGCTACGTTATAGATATACTTAAGGACTTTGAAAACGGATCGACCAGATTAAATCCTTTATTTCATAAACCCTGACAATGTCTGCGGGATAATTGTTATTGCATATCATAGTCTGACCAGCCTTTGGTGTGACCTAGAAAATTGATGGTTGTAAGTTTAGTTTAAGATACTAAAAAGTATCCGTTTAAAGACAGGGTTGGTCGATTTTGAAGGACACCAAATCAGCTGCAAGCTAACCCGCGTTAGTTTTGATTCCTGGCTCAACGGATTTGCGTCCTGGGCTTATTTCACGATTGCTGCTTGCACATTCATCATTGAACGATTCGAAATAAATTGACATTTCGGTATGCTCAAATTAACACTCCTTTAAAGATACTGACATACCTCACCCGCTCTGATTACTATAGTTTAGCAATACAATTGAACATGTTGGGCCTTTCAAAGTTTCGATTTTTATTCGTCCGGTTTTGTAAGAAGAGGCTAAGGGCATATACAAATGACAGATTATGCATAAATTACGCTTGTATCACGTTTTTTTCTATTGTGCAAGTGATGTTAACGTAAAAATTAAGACGTTCTCGATCACATGACAGCAGATCTACTGCCATGATTTACATCAAAACGTCTTCCCCACATGATTGTCAGTGTAAGTAGTCAATATCAGTAATGAAAGTGTGCATAAAGGTAACTTATGGAGATGTTTCTGAAAAGGAGCTGTAAATTGATGTTCAAATTTGACGTTTTTTTCGAAATATTGAAGTTATCAATTACTTTAATTAGAACAAGAAAAACTATAACATGTATAACATGTTATAAACGGCGTTGTTGAAAGGTTCTTATGAGTAATAATAGATGAAGGATAATAATGAAGTTTTTTTTCGCAATGAGATATACATTAAAGCGGCTTTGAAATGAGTCATTAAATGCTTGACGTTTCGCTAATAAACTATTCAATCAGACGGTGATGGGGAAGCAAGCTTTTGTGAATACTTGTTATCTTCAGTCTTTTATGAAAACCAATACTTGTCCGCGGGGAAAGAAAAAGTTAGACTGCATTACGTCCCTTGATATACAGTATTTAAAAAAGAAAAAGTCTAAGAAAAAGTCAACTTTTGTGAGTTCCAAAATGATATCCCATGCATTTTCCCCCTTCAGATAGAAATAAATCCAAACCCAGTCATGAATTTGCGGGTGATAGGAAAAATCTACTAACATGATCCGCGTATCGAACCTCAGGTCAAACCAATCCAATGACCTATTTTCCGCGTTTTGCCTTTAATCTTTCTAAAGTTATTTTCTTTGCTTATTCATATGTTCTGCTTGTATGCCCGTTGTCCGTTCTGTTTGTTTGTTTAACTTTTTTTGCTCCTATTTTCTAATAAAATGAAAAGTTCGTTTCTGTTTTATCGTGGCACGAAATTAATTTAACCAAGCACACGGCTTATTATAGAATGAATGACGTCACAATGATTTACAGAATACTTATTTAATATACTTATTTAAGAATTTCGTATCTACAGTAATGAATTTATCAATAAGTTCGCCCAGAGAACCGCTGATAACACATAATTGGAGATATTTTCTTGGTAGAAATATTAAGTTATTCTAAGTTAGACCATTTGACCAGCTGGCGAGATTGAAAAATAGGTACAGCCCGTTGGGAGAACAGATGTTGAACATCCGACATTTACACTGAAAAGACACCCGATTTTAGACGTTTTAAATACTCTTTTAATAAGAAAAGTCTACATTTGTTTTTACTTTACCCTTGGAAAAACGAAAAATTTAATCAAAACGTTATTCATTGAACAATAACTTTAATCACACCCCTCTTCGGAATAGTCCATTTCAAAACCAATTACAATTATAGGCTAAGTAACCACTGTTTCATAAATGAACTAATATTAGTTACTTATACATTAACAAGTAACGCCGTAGAAAAGTCTATAAACTGCGTTGCTGGTTATGGTATAATACACGCCACAGTTTAAACACAAAAAATTATCAAAAACTTCAACTGACTTAAAGTTGCAGAATGGTGCTGGATGCTGTATATGTACCCATTTGACCTCATCAGCTGCGTCGCGTTATTAACGACTGATTCATACCAATTCTGGGTTGCATATTAAAGCCTACGAGTAACTTTTCAATCGCATATAAGAAAAGTGCAAAATATGGTGATGCTTTTTCAAAGTCCTCTAGTATATTTTGGATATATGAGCTTCATCTGCTACAGTAAAACCTGTGTAAAACGGCCACTCAAAACTAGACAAAACAAAGATCTTAATGACAAATGGTGGCTTAATGAAGGTCGAAGTATTGCAGAATGCTCCCCTTTACTTTTGACCTGCATTAAGTGGTAATTGGTCTTGAAAACCAATTTGTGGTCTTTTTGAGAGTGGCCGTTTTTACACAGGTTTAAGTGTACATACATGAATTGAAAAAAAAAAGTTATGAGTTGAGGAAAGTATTCTACACGCTGTCGCCAGTATTGGTGCAACAAAAAAGGGAGCATTTACAAAAAGCGTAGACCCAGATGAGACGCCGCATTGCGCGGCGTCTCATCAGGGTCTGTGCTATTTGCTATGTTATGCACATTCTTGGTAACGGTGGACAATATTCTTTCACATCGATAATGGGTGCTTAACCCTTAAAAGGGATCTAAGAGCAGATAATGACATCATATCTATATACTTACTTACTTACTATATAACTCATACCAAAATTGGAATGAGACGTATTAAAATTGCTTTTCCTCACACATTTTGTATGCGTATCATCAAGAAACTTTCAAAATCCCAAATTTGGTTCAAAAGTGTACGCAAATGCGTTTTGGCGTATATGGTAGTTAGGCCCATGTTCACTAAGGCCACGCCAAATAATATTTTAGATGAAATCCACATTTTGTGAAAAATTGGGGCGGGTGGGAGGTTTCCATTTTTTATTTTTTACTTTTCTTTACTTGGTAGAATGGCTATTTAAGCTAAAAGTGTACACGTCTTTAAATATTGTATAAATAAATAAAAAATAAATAAATCCTTAAAGGAAAGAAACTTTTAATACCTTGCAATTAAATTGTCAAAATGAATAAATGATAAAATGAAAAAAAAAAAGGTTGTTTTCGCGAAAATGCTGGAAAGAAAAATTGCACCGAAAATTTTCAGGTTTTTTTTTTCAAACCTTTTTTTTTTCTTTAGAGCAAAAAAAAAATGTTTATATTATATAGGGGCGGATGGGGATGAAAATCTAAAAGTTTATTTGCTATGGCCTAAAGTGCTTGGAAATATATTCCTGTACAGTCGTACAAATCATACACTAGGCTGAATTCTCACTCTGCAACACAAATGCATTTTAGAAAGAATAAAAAAAACCAACAACATCGGCATGTGGACTTCCCATATCAAAAGAATGTTCCTTATTTTGGTCACGGTGACAGTCGTACTGTGCGTCATAAGATGGCGTCATACTATGGTGGCACACGTGCAGGAGACCTACAACGTGCTGCAGACAAACAATAAACCGCCACATATCATCTTCATCGTTGCCGACGACCTGGGTAAGATTATTTTTTTATTATTTTTTCACGTTTTCAATGTTGAACAGTTAAACTATTTATGAAGGAATCTCCCGCCCTTATCTATTGGGTGAATCCAGTTAACTGAAACAAGACACAATACGTAAGACGCAATACACAATAAGTAAGATGTTAGACATTATACGTAATGCCTAAAAGACAAAATGGCCTCACTAGGCTTCCGTAGAAATGAGACGAAACAATACTTTTTTGTATAGTAATATATTTTGTATTTTTTCATTTTTCATTTATATTTTAATATTGAGCCTCAAATACTCTAAACGAAAATCCAAACCGTTCCCCTATAGTTTAGAACTTTAGAAAGAATGCAATGGTGGATTCTAAAACCTAATAGGCCAGTATCCCAACTTTACCACATTAATAATTAATTGTAACATGGTATATTTTTTTTCTTTGATCTTTTGAGGCTTTATTTAAATAAAGAACAGATTTGATTAACCCAGTTTTCTTGGTGAAATAGGCGGAGCTTAAATTTCCATTCAGTTCTATTGAGTCTAAATCTAGATCGTGCTATAACAGAATATGATTTTAGTTTACGCATGGTGTCAGATTTCATCTGTGACCAAGAATCTTTCCTGTTACCAGAGGTTTTCAAGTGAACAACGTTAACCCTTTAAACGCTATCAAAATGCATCTTAAATGCCATAAGCTCAAGTTTTCTGATGCTTTATGTTTGCTACCATCGACTAATGCATTTTATAGGCAAACAGTGCTGATCAAAATCAGCAGCAGTATATTCTGTGTCTTCACTGTTTGACCCAGAGGCTTTTAAACATTTCAGCAGACCATAAAATTACAAGCGCTTTAAGGATTAAATAAACTAGGGAAAAGTTTGTGTGTTTCTGGGTCTGAAAATAAAACCTTTAGCAGCCAATCTAGTTTGCTATTGTTGTTTACTGAAATTTTTTAAAAGCCAAAAGTTCAACTTTGTCAAACAGTGTAGATGCAGTTAAGACTGAAAATAGAAGTCTGACCTAGGGCTTTACCGTTTGCAAATACACCCACATTAGACAGTATAGTCAGTAATGTTAGCAAGTAAATGGAGCAGACGACATTTTCAAATGCATTGTAAGGGTTAACTTATCAACAGGACAGGAGGTTGGCCTGCCAGGCTTGATTAATATCAATGAATAAGGTGGGTCCATGAGATGAGAGGAAATTTAAATACTTAATTCTGGTTGGACAATGATACAAAACATTTAGAAAATGCCTTTACTTGTAATTTTATAAACTGACTCGCGGCTCCGCCCTTCGTCAGTTTTATAAAAATTACTTGTACAAAACATTCTCTAAATATAACTTTACATGTAAATTACTGTAAAATTCTGGCATCAAGTTAGTTTAATAGTATCTTTTGTTGATATTGAACGCTGATTGATTTTTACCTATATAAGCCTATTGTTCTTTTTGTGGAACATAGGCAAACAGGCAGACTCAGATCAGACACCACCACTCTCCCAGATCAGACGCCACAGAACGGGACATCTGATCAGGTTCTCCACTGACTGAAAAGGAATGGCCCAATTGATATAAGGGTGGAAAATTCCATTTGGATTAAATGGGTAAACACTTATTTTTTACAGCGTATCCTATACAATTTCAGGTTGGAACGATGTAGGATGGCACAACCCGACCATGTACACACCAAATCTGGACAAGATGGCCATGAAAGGTGTCCGGCTAAACTCGTCCTATGTTCAACCCCTTTGTTCACCGTACGTAATTGGTATCATATTGCATGACCCTCAGGGGTGTACTCTAATCACTGTGTTATAGTAAAATGCTCGCAATTCTTGAACCACATGTAATGTTTTGATCAAATTTGGCATACGTTTACATGCCAAAATTGTCTAACCACTGGCATGCATATCAGCCTTTTTTGGCGGACGAGGCTTTGCTGAGCATTAATCTGGCTGGTCTTGATTAGTTAGAAAAAAGTGTCATAAGTCTTGAATAACATGGTAGGGTAAAGTCGGGTAACTTCGGACATCACGTAATTTCGGACATACGTTTGCAAACAGTGGAAATCCAGATGAGACGGCTCCTTATGAGCCGTCTCATCAGACTTTTCACTGTCTGCTTAGTTAATTTATTTTTTCATTCCAGTAGTTAAAAAATGAAGCAAACAAGGTCGCTGTCCGAATTCCCCTGATGCCCGACGTTACCTACTTTACCCTATATTTTTATCAAATTTTGCATACTTCTTTTAAAATATTTCTAAATGGTCCAAGGTCTCTTTAAATCATCCAGTCACATATTTCTAAATCATCCAATCACATATTTTCAAATGATCCAATCACCATTTACCAAATCTTGCTCTAGTAAGTGCCAGCATAATGTTGCTTGTGGTAGTATCATAAAAAATCACATAAATCTTCATTTTTACTTAAATTTTCAAGAACAATTAAATGTTTTTTTGAAAATGTATCACTAAATTGCTGTACTTACAACAAATATGTATTTTCTTCTAATTACTACTGAATTGCAAAAAAATAAATAAACTGAATACAATCACTACAGTCTTGTTTATTGATGAAGATTTTTCAACTTTTTGCCGCCCCACGTATTTGATTCCTTTTTTAAAGGAAGCCAACTTGTTCGTTTTTATTTACTGACAATTTTCTTTTTCTTTACTGTCCTGCCAGTCAAGAGTGACAGTGACATCGTGTTTTGTTTACAATTGTTAAGTAAAACATTAACTTGTGCACACAGGACTTCAGGTAAAACTCACTATTTTTACCCATTAACCAATTTTCCCTTATTGAAATCTGACCAAGGTTTGTGCTGTTCAACTCACCCCAACTGTCTGTATATAGAGGGTAGGTGCAGTAATGGTTTGATTGTATGCTTATATATTGTTTTTTTAACCTTTCTTGCCCTTTAAGACATATCATATCATAGCGAGGACGGCACTAATTATCAGCATATTTTACCTAACATGTTTGTTAACTCAGTGTACCTGTTAGGTGTCATAGCGAGGACGGCACTAATTATTAGCATATTTTACCTAACATGTTTGTTAACTCAGTGTACCTGTTAGGTGTCATAGCGAGGACGGCACTAATTATTAGCATATTTTACCTAACATGTTTGTTAACTCAGTGTACCTGTTAGGTGTCATAGCGAGGACGGCACTAATTATCAGCATATTTTACCTAACATGTTTGTTAACTCAGTGTACCTGTTAGGTGTCATAGCGAGGACGGCACTAATTATTAGCATATTTTACCTAACATGTTTGTTAACTCAGTGTACCTGTTAGGTGTCATAGCGAGGACGGCACTAATTATTAGCATATTTTACCTAACATGTTTGTTAACTCAGTGTACCTGTTAGGTGTCATAGCGAGGACGGCACTAATTATTAGCATATTTTACCTAACATGTTTGTTAACTCAGTGTACCTGTTAGGTGTCATAGCGAGGACGGCACTAATTATCAGCATATTTTACCTAACATGTTTGTTAACTCAGTGTACCTGTTAGGTGTCATAGCGAGGACGGCACTAATTATCAGCATATTTTACCTAACATGTTTGTTAACTCAGTGTACCTGTTAGGTGTCATAGCGAGGACGGCACTAATTATCAGCATATTTTACCTAACATGTTTGTTAACTCAGTGTACCTGTTAGGTGTCATAGCGAGGACGGCACTAATTATTAGCATATTTTACCTAACATGTTTGTTAACTCAGTGTACCTGTTAGGTGTCATAGCGAGGACGGCACTAATTATTAGCATATTTTACCTAACATGTTTGTTAACTCAGTGTACCTGTTAGGTGTCATAGCGAGGACGGCACTAATTATTAGCATATTTTACCTAACATGTTTGTTAACTCAGTGCACCTGTTAGGTTGAATATTATAATTTTATGTTTCTTAAAGAGACTAAGTCTGCAACTATGAACATTTTTCGAAAAAAAATATTTTCTTTTTAAATCATTTGTAAAAGCAGAATTAAAGTAAGTAAGGGTGCAAAGATCAGGAATCGATACAATCAAGTACCACACCTGACCAAGGATACCAATGGGAAAGTGACAAACTCACAGTAGACACCACAAACGAGAGCCAAGAGTTTCCACAATAAATCTGTTCACTATAGCTGAAAACTGCATGGAAAAGTGAATTATCTTATAAAAAAACAGGTGTTTTTCTCTTGTTGATAATTATTTGCGTCCCTCCAATTATAGACAGTCAAGTTTTAACATAAATGCTGTTGTTTTGATACTGATAATTTGTAAAGATTTACGAAAATGGTAAAATGTATATCTGAATTTTAGTTTTTACTGTGTTCTTGAAAAATAGAAACATTATTTTAAAAATTAAAAGATCAAAGTTACAGACTATGCAGCTTTAAAGCATCACAAAACTCATCTATAAATAAACTTGTCAAGGTAAACGACTACTGAATGGTGACTTCGCGGCTGTGTAAACTGTTTCAAAACTGCTTTTGAAAATGCATGAAAGGTGCATGAAAGTGGTGAGCTAGAGTTACAATCAACCATAAAATGCCTTTACTGTAGTTTGTAAGGCATGTAGAGGGATGGCCCTCCCCGACCCTCTGTATGTCAGCTAACGGGGAGAATAAAGTGTAAAAAAACCCATTAAAGTTCTTCTCCTCTGAAACTGGTGGGCAGAATTCAAAATGTTTCAGTAGAATAACTACTGAATGAGTTTCATCATTTTTTATGAAGCTTAAAACATCTTCTTTCTGAAACCAATCGTCAGAATTAAAAACAATTTGGCATAAAGGATTACTGGGCATAAATGATTTATCTACAGAAAAAGCCTAAGCTAATTATATTCTTTAGGTTGTTAAGTTCAAAATCGTGTTTATCATTACAAGCCAAACAAAACGAGTCCTCTCTTTTAAACGTTTCATCAATTAATATAATTCAATTCAGTTAGCTTTCCTTTGATTAAATTATGCGGCAATATAGAATAGAGAGTAGCTAGAAAAATCATATATAGACACACTAGATAATAGAGAACCTTTAGATTTTAATTTATAAGGTTGCATTCACAGTTGTAATTGCGTCTTGACATGATAAAACCAAAATTCTGAGCCTTCGCCCAGTCTGATCCGAGTCTCTGCTATGCGCTTAGTATGTAACCAAGGGCCAAAGCTTTCTTCATGAGGACAACAAAGACTCTGATCAGGATGAGCTGATGCGGATACTGATCGGAGTCTTCCTTTGACGTACCACCGCAATGTTGGTTTTCTTAAGTTACAGTTCAATTTATCATGCCTGTTGGGTGGGGTGGATAGAAAACTCCACTTTGAGTTAACCGTGTAATCATAGACTGGTCTATACTCGTTTATAAGCTCCTCTTCTGGAAGGGTAGACTGCTACACTGACCTCGTATGTAAAAGAGAGACAGTCCATTGTCGCAGACAGGAAGCACTCTAGCACGAACTTACCTGTCGCCTTTCGCTCGGTGCACACTGGGATTCATGACTTTTTGTTTGTTTGTTTTGTTGCTTTACGTCCCACGTCAACAGCTATGGTCATGGCGGGACGGTCAGTTCACCTAACCACACTTTTTCCTGGGCAAGCTTGAACAAGCAGTTAACCAGTACTTTGTGCACATACTTTCGCTTGTAACTGACAACAACCCTTCTTGAATGATTCAGCGGAAGGGAGGAGAATGACTGTAGAAAGTATTTCATAATCAATTTGGGAATTCATGACTCAGGGCTTTACATAAAGAAGATATTTACTAAAACAGAAATGGTAAACTGTCAAAAATTTGACTTTTTGCTAGTTTTAACAATAAATTTTGTCAATACAGGAGCGTGAGAGCCTAATATTGCTGGCTACCCATAATGCAATTGGCGAAATTCGAGAGATCTAGTTGAGGTATCGCCAGGTCTCGCGAGAATGAGAGAAGTCGTCAATTTATTGGCTGATCTGTATTTGGAACTTACCAACCAGAGAAGACCAGGTCACCGCAATCCAAAACAGTGATCGAAGAGAAGGATTTCTTTTATCTGCCCCTCACAGCAATGATTGAATACCAAATAGTTATCGTAGGGATGATGTTTTAATCAGCCCCTCACAGCAAAGAGAGATTCTTAATGATATAATAGTTTGATCTTTTTTGGATTTGTTTTAGCATGACGCTATTCATAATACGCAGCCCATATTCTTGCCAGCAAAGTTCACAACATTACCACAGAAGTTAAAAGAGCTTGGGTACACAACCCACATGGTTGGAAAGTAAGTTTTGTTTTTTAGTTATTACATGGATAATAGACGTTTCCCGGAATGTCACTTGGGCGCCAAGATAGCTCAGTCGGTAGCGTGTTTAACTCTGACAAACTAGATACCTCTTCACGCAGGTTCGATCTAGCAAAAATATTGATTAGTGAAACAATTATCAAAAAAGTTCCTGCGGTGGTATGTATCAATGGTTTGACTGTCACCCCCCAGGGTTGCGGATTTTAACAGGGTATTTCCCGACCGAACGCCGAGAACTGCATTGGCCTCCCCCCCCCCCCCCCCCCCCCCCACCATTAGATAGTCGGCGTCTTGAAAGCAAAATTACTTAATTCTAAGGTCGATAAGTGTAGTGTATATCTGACCAATGCAACGGCGACTTAGCATGTGACATAGTCGCACAAACAAAATTGCACGTGTTCAATCTTCCAATACTAATAGAGGTTTACAGTTAGTGGATGTAATTATTCTCATGCTGGGTATTTTTCACGCGTTTTGTTGCCTGCTGTTTTTCAAAATCGTCTTTTTTTTAAAAAAAAAACCCCAGGAAAACCAACAGAGTGTTTTAAACAGTGTGGAATTTTGTTGGTCCAACCTGTAAATTGGCATAGGTTTTCTCGCACACCAGATCGGGATTTCCATTGTGTTTACCCATGTGAGATATTTCTTTCTCACATACCAACGCATACGAGATCGAGTGATCCCTATGTAAGCTCGTTATCGGAAAAATCTGTCCTACATCGCTACCTACCTATGTGAGATAAGCGTAACTAATACAAGATAAGCCACACGCAGCCAGTTGCTAATGTGAGATAACAATTTTGGCGCATGACTGTATTCATTCGAAAACGAAAGTTGAATTGTTGTCAGTCAGGTAAAAATTCTATATTGAATTTTCAGCGATTTAAGTCGGCCTTCAACTTGGTTTAAAATTAAAACTGCACATTTTTACTTACCACCTTTATTACATGCTGAGTGCATTGCGATTGACATATTTAACCTGTTGTGTTGGGCATTGAGTGACTGAATCCATGGGGACGGGGAACCTTGACGATGTAAAAAGTTTAAACACACCACACGCACACATTTTCCTCAACAAAACTACTTACTCGAGTTACTGTGGCTGATAAGCCAGCTCTTGTAAATCAATTTTGATGAAATAACCATTTGTTCATTGTTTAATGCGCTGTTTATTCGCTGTTTCAAGTTGATTTGTACAGCGCGCGTCATTGACTGTAAACATCGATCTCAGTGACGTCACCAACAAATATTACACAGTACTGAACCGTACGGTCGTGGTATATGAGAAAAAGAATCGATCATTGGTGTTCAGTGGTTCCAGAAAAATCCCAACCCTCGCGGGTCCACCGTTCAGTGGGAAACTTGGCAAGCCTCGTTTCCCACTGGAACGGTGGGCCCTTGGGTTGGGATTTTTTTGTCCCCACTGAACACCAATGATGGATTCTAGTTTTCTCGCCCACTTAACGCTCAAGACAAGCCGTTCCATAGGCAAAACGCCGTGCGGAATTTCCTTATCCCATCCACGTGACCTGCTTATCCCATCCACATGACCTGCTTATCCCATCCACGTGACTTCAAATTATAACAATTTAGGCTGTTTTCAGAGCAATTTACGCCTAAGTATTATGTAGAAATATCAAAACGGCAATATTTAGTGAGTCCGCCATTTTCGCATTGTCGAATGACGTCAAAAACATTTCTGACGTCACTAAAATGCAACAACAATGTGACGCACGTTATTGACACAGTTTGGCGCCACGGCGTCTTTGTCAATAGACACTGATACCAACGTTAGTTTCAAACCCCAATAAAAACAAAAATGACGCTTGAAATGCTATTTCGCTTCCGTTTTTAGGTGCTAAACTATGTTTACACCCATTTCTGCATCTGGAAAATTCGTTGGTGAACTTATTTTTTCGATTGGAACAAACGCAAAAAATCTAAAAAATTATGCGGAACTGACAGAATTCACATAAAACCTTAAAAAGTCACAAAGTGGGAGAGAAAAAGTATCCATCATGATGTATTGTTGTGGTACAAGGAAATCCCACCCTCGGACCTGAATAATTTCGTCTGAAACTCGGCACAGCCTCGTTTCTGACGAATTATTCTGGTCCTCGGGTGGGATTTCCTTGTCCCACAACAAAACATATGAAGGATACTCTTAATCTCACACTCCCGTACCAGCCCTAGGGAAAGATAAAAAACGAACAGCCGCACGCTGACCGCACGTCGATCCGTGACGTCATTGTAATGTTAAAATGACGTCACCATGTCAAATATAAGCGAATCCAGGATTTTCTGGATGTCTTTTTCATGTTTTCACAATAAAAATGAGGTATTTAGTGGTGAGCAAGAAAAATATCCATCATTCGTATGAGGGAAGGATAGAAAAATTTGTCTCTCACGATCACCAATTGTCATCACTCGGCAAGCCTCGTGATGGTTTTTTTCTATCGCACCCTCACACTCATGATGGATACTTATATTCTCGCACACCAGATCGGGATTTCCATTGTTATTACCCATGTGAGATATTTCTTTTTCACAAACCAACACATTTAAGATAGAGTGGTCCCTATGTTAGCTCGCTGTCGGAAAAATCTATCCCACATCGCTACCCATGTGAGATAAGCCTAACTAACACGAGATAAGCCACACGCGGCTGACTAATAATGCGAGATAACCCACACGTTACACTTTTGGCACACGACTGTATTCCTTCCAAAACGAAAAGCGAATTGTTGCCAGTCACAGGAAAAATGTCGATGTTGAAATTTCAGCAATTTAAGTCGGCTTCAATTGCACGCCGGTGGGTCGGACTTCAGACTCTATGATGGTTCCGACTTAAAGATTTATCTATTGATGAGATGGTAGGGGCCTGATTGTTTGGCTGTTTGTCCGGCCCACCGGGGTTTACCTGTTGGATTTCTTTTGCTCCGGTATTCAGTTTAATTTACTGTTGAGTCCTTATCCTTGCTTTATCTCCTTGTTATATCTTGATTTATATGTTTTAGGAGATGATGCATTGATAAGTTAGGGGTCTTTCATGCAAACCAAATATCTATGTGTCTTGATCCACATCTGAATTAAGGGTGAGGTTGGCGCCGTTAAACCGGTTTAAGCCCTCCAGTTAAATATTTTACTGACCGTTCCAAGGCGGTACTTCTTTTGTGGATCTTTTATGTTTTTAATCTGTCTTGTGTTTGCTATGTTTTGTGCGCGTCTGTTTATATGTGCTTTGTGGTCACCTGCTGGGAAAGGGCTGACCTCTTGGCTCTCGTTTGTGGTGTCTTCTGTGAGTTTGTTACTTTCCCATTGGTATCCTGGGTCAGGTGTGGTACTTGATTGTATCGATTCCTGATCTTTGCACCCTTACTTACTTCAACTTGGTATAGAGTAAAACGAAAAACTTTTATTCAATGCTTTGAACATGCTGAGTGCATTGCGATTGACATAATTGACGTGTTTGGCAATGAGTGACTGAATGCACCGGGACGATGTAAAAAAAAACCATCAACAAAATTACTTACTAGAGTTACTGTGGCTGATAAGCTAGTTCTTGTAAATCCATTTTTGATGAAATAACCATTTGTTCATTGTTTAATGCGCTGTTTATTTGCTGTTTCAGGTTGATTTGTACAGCGCGCGTCATTGACTTTAAACATCGACCTCAAAGACGTCACCAACAGATATTATACTGTACCCTACCGTACGGTCGCTAAATTTAGAATTGGTATATGAGGAAAAGAATCGATCATTGGTGTTCAGTGTTTCCAGAAAAATCCCAACCCTCAGGTCCATCCTTCAGTGGGAAACTTGGCAAGCCTCGTTACCCACTGGAATGGTGGGCCCTCGGTTGCGATTTTTCTGTCCCCACTGGGCACCAATGATAGATAGCACTAGGGCAAGATAAAAAAAACAGTCGCACGCTGGGTGCACGTCGATCCGTGAAGTCATTATAATGTTAAATGCATATAAGCGTATTCAGGATTTACTAGAAGTCCTTTTCATGTGTTTCCTATATAAAATAAGGTATTTAGTGGTGAGCAAGAAAAAATCCATTATTCTATGAGGGTGGGATAGAAAAATCCGTCCCTCGTGATCACCGATTGTCATCACTCGACAAGCCTTGTGATAACAAGACGTCACTAGAAAACAAAACGTTAAATTAGGCGTGGTTTTCAGAACGGTGAATTACATTTTTTTTCTAAAATATTTTTGGAAGATGGCATTGATGTCAATATTCTAATACTTACACTTTGACATTACTAAATTTCAGACCCTAAGATAGGGGTATGTATATACAAAATATATAAAATGATTCCAGTTCACTCCATTCATCACATGCGAGAGTAATGTATTCCATTTCACTCTATTCATCACAATTGATTGTAAAACATTCTGTTTCACTCAATTCATCACATGCGACCAAAAAGGATTCCAGTTCAGTCCATTCAACACACGTGAGAGTAAAGCACTTCTTTTCACTCTACTCATCACATGCGAGCATTAACCTTTCCGTTAGACTCTTTTCATCCATGAGATCGTAAAGCATTCCTTGTCACTCTATTCAACACATGATGTCGTAAAGCATTCCGTTTCACTCCTTCCATCACATGCCGGCATAATGGATTCAGTTCCACTCCATAAATTACATTCTAGCGTATTTGTAGCAATCCGTTTCTCTTTATTTATCACATGCGAGAGTATAGCATTCCGTTTCACTCCCTTTATTACATGCTAGCGTAAATGAGTCCAGTTCACAACTTTTCCATCCATCACATGCGATCGTAAAACTTTCTGTTTCACTCCATTCATCACACGAGCTAGTAAAGCATTCTATTTCACTCCGTTTATCACATGGGAACGTAAACCATTTCGTTTTACTCCTTAATAAACCAGTCTGTCTCACATCATTCATCACATGTGAGTGTAAACCATTCAGTTTCACTCCTTTCATCGCATGCGAGCGTAATCTATTAAGTTTCACTCCATTCATCGCGTAAATCAAACCATTTTATTTCATTTATCACATGTGAGCGTAAAGTACACAACCTCATTACATCCATCAAATTTGAGCGTAAAGCATTCCGTTTCACTCCAATCATCCAATACGTGCTTAAACATTTTATTTCACTCCATTCATCACATGTGAGCGAAAACCATTCCATTTCTCTTCATGCATAATATGCAAGAAAAAAACCATTCCTTTTCAGTCCATTCATCACATGCAATAGTAGCATTCCTATTCACTCCAGTTATCACATGCGAGAGTAAACCATTCCTTTCTCTCCATTCATCACATGCGACAGTAAACCAATCCATTTCACTCTATTCATAACATTTGAGAGTATACCATTCCATTCCACTCTATTCATAACATTCGAGAATATACCATTTCATTCCACTCCATTCATCACATGTGAGTGTAAACCATTCCTTTTTACTCCATTCATCACCAGTGAGCATAAACCATTCATTTTCACTCCATTCATCACATGCGAGTGTAAGTCATTCTTTTTCACTTCATTTATTACCTGCAAGGATAAACCATTCCTTTTCATTCCATTCATTACATGCGAGTGTAAACCATTCCGGTTTACTCCATTTGAAATGGAATGCATAACGCCTGGGTTACCTAGAATTATCTGGTCAAACATGTTTACATATTATGCTGTTGGCAGTCAATAGCAGGCAAAGGTTCATTAGTTCGCCCATATTTCACTTTTTAGATGGCACCTCGGGTTTTGTAACTGGCGGTATACACCAACTGAACGTGGATTTGACTCCTTTATGGGTTTCTACAGCGCAAGTGAAGATCACTACACCCATAAAAATGGAGGTACTACACTTGAATAACAGCTTTAATTTATGCCTCGAAAAAGAAGGCAGAACAATCATTTAGATTGTATCTTTAAAGAGCATTTATTTATATAAATACAAGGTGAATGTCTTTTGATACCAAGTTTAACAGGAAATGCGTTAGTTTGCCAAGTGATTCAACATGCGCTCTCAAACACGAGCCTGGTAAACTTGATATCAAAAGACGCGAACTAGATATTCTTTTTATCAGGTTTCAAGCAAACTAGCGATTATGTCGTAATATCATATAGGACGTGAGCTAGGCAACGTTTATCAACATGCAGCACTGCAGTTAATATGAATAAACAAATAAAATAAAAGTCAGTAACTTAAACACGTGTCTAATGGAAAAAAGTATGTCTGTAGATAGTTTGGGGGCTAAGCCAACTAGAAGATTGTAGATTTAAGATTTGAAAATTTATTTATATCCAAAGCCTTTAAGAAGAGTTAGGTGAAGAATAAACATGAACAAGCATAATACAGATAAAAGATATTAAGATGGATCAAATCCACATTGACGTTCTGTTTAGCTCAAATAAATACCACCAATGCCACCACAAATCCCGCTGTGAACATTCCGATATGTAAGAGACATCTGTATTATAGTAACAGTGAAGCTCCCGCCCAGAAGACACCCAAGGAGCAGTCCAGTCAGAATCGACACTGTCCAATGAGCATCCATCCAATTGTTTTACCATGCCAATGTACATTTATCATCCACTGACTAGAGACAAAACTTATGACTAGTACCTAGTAACTTACAACCACGCAAGTACCAGCTTAGCAAAAGCATAGTTCTTGAAATCAAATTTGGTGATATAGCTGTCATATAAATATAAACAATTTGCCATATAGTGACAGGTATGTTAGTACTGATTGGCAGTTTGAGACTTTAAAAGAGGAAAGCCATTGGACATGATACTTGTTTAGTGTATATTTCAAAATAGGTGTCCTTAATTTCAGTAACATATGTTGTTGGTACACATTGGAATTGCCTCATAGAGGCAATTCCAATGTGCACCTACAACATATGTCCATTCAATAAATGAGTGTTTTTCACCATAAAACAGATTTTTTTACAAACTTCTCAACTACTTTTTAGTGTAATGAGCATTTAGAAATGAACAAGTTTTTTTTGTAGTTTGGCATGCACCTGGATGACAATAATAGATAGCCAATTTTATATTATTGAAAGCTTATCTTTAGATGTTTCATTGGAATGAAATGCTAACTTGGTGGTTGCCTGGTTGTACAAGACCAGTAGGAGAAAGACATTATTTGTTCACCATAACAAAAAACATAACAATCGTCTTACAGAAAGAAGCTACTTTAGTTAACAATGATACACCTTCAGTATTCATAAGGTCATAAAATTTTAACGCATTTGGATTTTTCCGATACAATGAAAGAATAGTTTTCATACGGTGTGTATTAAAAACATGATTAATTGAACAACTGATGAAATTCGTCCCCCAGGTCTCCAGTCCTACATAACGTACAGGTTCTTTAGCACGCCTGCACAATCTCCCATGTTCAATTGATAATCTATGATTCATACATCTAAATCCAGAGAAATATATTCTTAAACTTAAAATATGTTTTACTTTGATACTCAGATTTATACAAACGATGATTTAGGCATCTCCACAGTCTGATCACGTCAAGACCGAATACGCAATTCCTTTAGACTTTTTTCGACCATATGTTTTAAATGACTCATTTTCGTATAATTAAATTGGTGATCTTAAAATTCATCCTAACCTAATGTCCCTAATGTTGTTTTAATAGTATCGAACCATTGAAAATGAAATTCCCCCACTTGAATCAAGCTGAAATAGAGACTATTTTTATGTAACAACTCAGTTATCTTTTTTACCTCATAATGTTATAGCCAAAAAGCCAATCAGTCTACTTTTAATGAGTATTTGAATTAGTTATCCGCCTAATTCACCACAAACCATGACTTTTGATGAACTGGCCTTCAGATGAAGCAATCATTTACAAAACTTGAAATGAAAATTCTCGATCAAATCGTTATTTTCATATCCCCAAATTTCTGAACCTTAAAGAAGAATTGGAGCAATCATGTGATCAAACAATTTTAGCTGTAAAACTACCGGCAGACTTATATTTTCTTGATTTTTTTATTACTGTAAAAGAGGCACGTCTAGCTTGTTCAATTAATTTTGATCTAGCCTTAAAGAATTTACCCTTGAAATCAAATGTCATTCCAAGATAAGTGAAGTCCGTTTCAACATCTAAGGCTTTACCATTATACATAAAAACATTCGTTTTTATATTAGACTTATCAAAAACAACTATATTAGTTTTGCAGTATTAATAGATAGATTCCAAGTTTTTACAATATAAAAATATAGCGTTCAAAGCTGCTTGTAACTCTCCAGCTGCCTCTGATTAAAGTACAGTATCATCAGCATATAGCAGTATATATAATCTCATATAAACTTCAACTTAATGCCTATCAAGTGGCTGATGAATTAAATTGGTAACATGTTCCAAACAATTAAAATAATGCGATAAAAAGTCATTAAGATCATTCAAAAACAGGGAAAATAGTATTAGCGATAAATTCTCACCTTGACACACTCCAACCCTACTTTGAAAAATTCTGAGTAACACTCATCAAACTTGATACAATATTTAGATTGGGCATTTATGTTATCATCAATTTAACTCCTCAAAAGTTTAAACCATAATGCTGAGTCAAATGCCTTTATATAATCTATGAAAGCACAAAAGAATCTTTCTTCTTATACAGGAATAAATCAACAGGACATTATCAGTTAAACAAGCGATCATTTGTACCATATGTCTTTCTAAAACCTGCTTGCTCTTCCCCTAAAATACTGTAAGATTCCTAAAATCACTTATATGTGCGTATTAACATTAGACGTGAATAACTTACCCATACAACTTAAAATAGTGATTCCCCTATAAGTATCAGGATTCTCCATACTTCCATTTTTCTTGAAAATTGGAACAATCCCAGCAGACAAAACAACGTCGAACCAATGTCGGTGCGACGTTATGACGTCGCATCGACGTTGGCACGACGTGTTTTCAAGGTTGTATGCCTGCTGGGATGAAGCCCTTGGTCCAGACTTCTGGGACATGACCAGTATTGAGAACAATATTGAACAGTCTAACATAAATCTGCTTAAAACAGCCTCAGATAGTTTGATAAAATCATTACGTATGGCATCATCAGCACATGCTTTATTGTTCTTAAGGCCTTTACAACTGTGCAGCCACCAGTTTAGCATAATGCTTGTTCTTCAAATCAAATTTGATGATAGAGCTGTCATGTTGATATACATAATTTGCCATGTAGTGACAGGTTGATATACATAATTTGCCATGTAGTGACATGTTGATATACATAATTTGCCATGTAGTGACAGGTTGATATACATAATTTGCCATGTAGTGACAGGTATTTTAACATTGATCGGCAACTTGACATGTTGTAAAGAGGCAACGACAATGGGCATGATACTTGATGAGCGTTAATTTCAAAATTGTTTCCCTTTTTTTTCAGCATCATATGTTGGTGGTACATGTTGGAATTGCCTCATAGAGGCAATTCCATCATGTACCGACAACATATGTTCAATGGATTAGTGATTTTACACTATAAACTTTTTTTTTTCACAAACTTCTCATTTATCTTTATTGTTTTAGTGAAATTAGCATGCAGAAGTAAACACGTTTTTATGTAGTTTGGTTGTACACCTGGGTGACGATAATAGACTGCAAATTCTATGTTATTGACAGCTTATCTTGTGAGGTTTCAGCATCATGCAATGCTAAATTGGTAGATTGCGTGGTTGTAATAGCCTGTTTGATTTCTAACTGAGAAATCTTCATATTTGACTCAGTATTATATTGAGCGATTTGCTCTGCAAGAATTTCGGAATGATCAGCCTCTTGTTCCTGATTTAGGTTTAAAAATGATCATAAAAAGTATCAACAGTAATATCGTTCAATACATGTACTTTCTTAGAATCAACACTTCTATTATAATAGTCCATAGAACAATGTCGTGGCCCTTCAGGTGAAATGTAAATTCCACCACAAATAATATATTTTTTAACTAAAAAACTTAAAGACTTACTGTTGATGAGATGGTAGGGGCCTGATGCTTTTGCTGTTTGTCGGGCCCACCTGGGTTTATCTGTTGGATTTCTTTTGCTCTGGTATTCAGTTTTTTTTACTGTTGAGTCCTTATCTTTGCTTTATCTCCTTGTTATATCTTGATTTATATCTTCTGGGAGATGCTGCATTGATAAGTTAGGGGTCTTTCATGCAAACCAAATATCTATGCGTCTTGATCCACATCTGAACTAAGGGTGAGGTTGGCGCAGTGCAAACGGTTTAAGCCCTCCAGTAAAATACACTCACACAAACTTCTAAGCGGTCACCTAGCAATTCCAAAATTTTGACAAAATTTTTAATCATTTTTAACTAGTTTTAATTTCATGTTTTGACATATTGTATTGAGAGATGTCATACAAAAATCATTCCATGATGTTTCACGTGAAATTAATGAAGAACCAAATGCCCATGTTAATAGGGCAAATGCATGGTGATTTTAAGGTGACCGCTTAGAACTTTGGGCAAGTGTACTTTACTGGCCGTTTCAAGGCGGTACTTCTTTTGTGGATCTTTTGTGTTTTTTTCTGTCTTGTGTTTGCTATGCCTTTGTGTGCGTTTGTTTATATGTGCCTTGTGGTCACCTGCTGGGATAGGGCTGACCTCTGGCTCTCATTTGTGGTGTTTAAATGTGAGTTTGTAACTTTCCCATTGGTATCCTGGGTCAGGTGTAGTACTTGATTGTATTGATTCCTGATTTTTGCACCCTTACTTACTTTTCTTAATTTTGCACTGGATAGCATCAGACTACATTTTCATCGGAAATAAATACCATTTTCTACGAAACTTTTACAAGAGGATGCAACACGTGATTTGTAATGTCACTGTACGTCATTGTAACAACATTGTGGCCACGATCATACTGCAACTTGTACCCAATTCCATTACCTCTGTGTCTATTTAAGAGGTAAGCCCGATATATGTATGATGCGTGCATGAGTTGTACTTTTTTGCAGTTGTGTTGGTAACAAATGTTTGTATGCTCTGTAAACAATCAGACACAAACAAATACCGTTTTGACAGCCGACACAATGACCTAATTGAAAACTCCGTGTCGAAGCAAACAAAGGGGGGGGGGGGTAAACGAGCAGCGTGTGATCACATCAGAAAATATTTACATGAACTGTGGGCTAGCTCAAGAAATGGTTGCTTGGTTTTACAACTTTTGTGATATGGAGAACAAAAGCAAAATAAAAACTTACCATATATGGGTTTAAATTCCAATATGGCTGCGTCCTTACTGCAGTAAATATCACGTCACAAGTCACGTGTTTCCCTACCTTGTTTTATCTAGCCATTTTATGGGGGAATCCTTTAATAAGAATGCGCGAGGTCTTTGCTGATTGTTTAAATTTGCCAAAACTCTCTGTGAGCAAAGCTCATCTAGGATTAACCCTTAAACCGCCAAGAAAAAAAAATGCATCTGAAAATGTCGTCTGCTGAAGTCGTCTGCTGCAAAAAATTGCCTAATATTACTGACGAAATAAGTATAGAAGCAAACAGTGTGGACTCATAACAGACTGCTCCTATAGGAGCAGTCTGATCTGGGTCCACACTGTTTGCCATAGAGGCTTCTTAAACATTCAGCAGACGAGAAAAGCAGACGACTTTTGTTGTGATTGGCGCTTTAAGGATTAGGAAATTTGCTACACGTGTTTTCTTATCTCATATAGGACTTGGTTATGACTTTTGTTGGAATACCAGCGTATACCATCCTCCAACCGGGGACTATTCGGCAGTGAGTAGTATTCATTTGGATTTTACAACCACGCAACTAGCAGGTTAGCAAAGAGGTAGTTCATGAACTCGAATTTGGAGATATAGCTGTCATGCAAATATAAAAGATTTACAGTAGAGTGACAGGAATTTTAATACCGATTGGCAGTTGGGATGTTTATAAGAGGTAAAAACAATGGACATGGTACATGTACTTGGAAAATGTAAATTTCCAAATAGTTTTCGTCCTTATTTTCAGTAACATATGTATTTTCAATATAAGCTTTTTAAAGCAATTTCTCAACCACTTTCATTTAATAAAAGATATGAGCATGTAGAAATGAACACCTTTTCATGTAGTTTGTCATGCACCTGGATGACAATAATAGACTGTCTATTATTAGACTATTTATGCTTCTGACAGCTTATCTTGAGATGTTTCATGGGCGTATAATGCTAAATTGCTTAATGCGTGGTGGTAATAACTAACAAACTCATGACGTATCAGTCATGCTCATGCCTTTAGTGAAGGGTCCTTAACAGAAATTTAATTTTCTTATTTCTCAACCAAAATATATGTTTTGGGTCCTCAAAAGAACCGTGTCAATGAGACGATTCTGTTGAACACCTAAAACATATGCTATAAATTTTGGGAAAGAAAATATATTTCATTTTTACGCCGATTATTTTATATAAACATGTGGGACTCATGCGAGAGTGTTAACATCTTTGATGACACATACTTGAATGAAAATTTGTACTGTTTCACACATATCATTCCATGGCACCATGAGGAAGAGACTTAGAACTTAGAACATAGACAGCAAAACAAGCACATGAATACAATGAAAATAAAGCAATAATCTCTCTCTCTCTCTCTCTCTCTCTCTCTCTCTCTCTCTCTCTCTCTCTCTCTCTCTCTCTCTCTCCGCAAGATAATTGCAAAGCTTCAAACCCATTACCAGAGTCATGCCATCATTATTGACATCAGCATCCTGCAACAAGCTGGCACTATAGTGGATATCAACTGGAGGACGGTACGCAGCGGTATAGCTGTTAACCAAGAGGCAGACAGGATGGCAAAAAACCTGCCAAAAAGTAAACGAATTCAGGCCCGTAGGAAGCAATTACAGATTGGGGGGGCACACATTACAGATTGGGGGGGGGCACACATAATTTTTTTTTTTTTTTTAATTTTTTTTTTTTTTTGGGGGGGGCATATTTGTGCAAATTATTGGGAGGGGCACGACCCCCCCGTGCCCCCCTTATTCCTACGGCCCTGGAATTGCTCGAATTTAACTACCATTTATCAGTTACCTCTCATATTAATTGCATTGCTGCACGTAGCCTGGTAAACGCTGTCTATCTCACGGCATGTGCATTAATAAGGTCATGATGACGTTGCACTTTTTGAATGACGTCGCCAATGAAACTGAATCACACAAAAATGAAAAAAATACTCCATAATCGCTAGTTTGAAGAGAGAAACAATCGGTAAACTGATAAATAGAAAACCAGGTTCGCGTCTTTTGATATCAAGTTTACCAGGCTCGGCTTTGAGAACGCATGTTGAATCGCTCGGCAAGCCTCGCGATGTCAACAAGCGTTCACAAAGCCTTGCCTAGTAAACTTGATATCAAAAGATACTCATCTAGTATTCGCTACGTATCGACAAGCCTCACGATGTCAACAAGCGTTCACAAAGCCTTGCCTGGTAAACTTAATATCAAAAGATACTCACCTAGTATTCTCTATATACATAGCAGACGTGAGTGTGTCAAGTGACACCAACACAATGATGTAATGGCAATGCAGATTGGGCCCAATTTAGGTAGGAATAGTATACCACAGACCCAGGGCGGGGGTACTCTGATATTTTCATACATGAGTCATAATTTATTTTCGTCGAAATTTGGCTTTGAAATTTTGAAAAAATAAACATATTTATATCTCATTTTCCCTTCTATCTTTGTGTTGCTTGGTGTTATAGCTAATACAAAATCAGTCAAGATACAGCTTAATAAATCTTATTTTTGTTTGAAAACATATTTTTGTGATGATAAGTCATGTCATCTATTCCCTACTGTAACAATAATATTTTCTAATTTGTAAACATATGCATTTAATTAACCATCTAATTGGATGGTTATATTAATATTTGGACATGTACGCATTGGAAAATATAACATTGCCCTACTCTAAATACAATGTCGTATTATATTTATTCATCCAAACCTGTTATTTGAATAACTCACCTTTATTGGGCGGCATTACATTATTTTTTTAAAATATTTTTGTAATGCAGTACATAAAACCCAGTTCTAGTTTGTTTTCATAAAGACAATAAAGTTATGTTTTCAATCAGTAATAACATGATCTAATTACTTAAAGAATTTCCTCATAAAGACTTGATAAACATGTGTTACAGTAGTGAAATTTGTGTTACACGAGTCATTTTTTTCTGTTACAGGAGGGAATAACCAAGCATATCATGTGGAAATTTAAGTGTTTGTATTAAACAAAAACGCATACATTGACAAAACATTAACGCGAATAAATCAAATAGTATGTTTACTTGAATTGAATAAACAAATTCACTTCAAACAAAATGAAATTCAACTTTGTTCAAAAATATTATGTTACATGAAGGAATTTGTTTGTTACAGGAGTGAATTTTCCTATATTTTGTCATTGCCCATGTTTATACTGCTAAATTACGATATTAAGTTAACATACTACAATACATATCTTTATTTTGAAGAGTTTGGAACATTTACATAATTAAAAATGTATTTCTAAGCTACTAGTTGCTTTCACAATTCACAATTTTATTAGCTTAACATATAATAATATTTCTTCCCTCATGTAACATTTGATCACTCCTGTAACGTTACAGTAGTGAATGTTACATGAGTGATATATTCATAGTTAATCTGAACATATACACTTAAGAATACATTGACATCCCAGGCGGTCCAAATTAAGAAACTCTACACTAAGACAATGTGTATCCAAATTCTCAAACAACAAAAGTATTTCAGACAAACAATATATCACCGTTACATTAGGGACCATATGCATAAATTACGCACCTACCTGCTAACCTAAAAATAGATATTTCATGTCGAATAATCGAAAATGTTATTCGTTTCAATTTTCACGCTGACAGAATACGGCCACTCTTCAAAATGGGGTTGGGGAGTAACTATTATATCTCTGGGATTTTACATTACTTTTCTAGAATATGTCTTTGCTACAGGAGTGAGTGGAAGGCTGAATTCAAAGTTTGACAGATGATTTAGATATCTAGTTGTCAGTAAAAGACCGTATTATATTTTTGAAATGCACATTAAAACATGAAACTATCATCAGCAAAAAGAAATTAGTAAAAATAATAGCTTATGTGTCTTCTGTGTTTCAAAAAACACCGGTAAACTTGTCTGGCTACAATGAAAAATGGTCGTTTTGGGCGCTTTAAACCTTAAAAATTATCTTTATATCATCTTTCAATCAGAATCAAATACATCAACATGCTAAACAAAGTGAGTTCTAACATTCTAGGGCAAGAGTTGGGCCATGGTACGTTCGGTTTTCGAGTAAATTGTAAAACTCAAGAATTTCGACGAAAATTAATTATGACTCACGTACGTAGGCTCGGGTCTTTTTGGGGGGTTCAAAATTTTGAATTTCAATATTTTTTGGGGATTTCAGAAAAAATGAATATTTTTGGGGGCATGAAGATTTTATGGATATTTTTGGGACGTCATCACAAAATTTTAGGGGTCATTTCTATGCATTTTAGGGTCTTTTCTTAAGCTCAATGTACAGAATGGGGAGATATTTTTTGTGGTTGCTAAAATTTGAAAATTTTCTTTTTGGTGCTTGAAATTCCTGATATTTTTGGCGGTGAACGGTAGATGCTGGGCCCGAGCCTACGTATGAAGAAAAACAGAGAGTACCTCCCTCCCCCCCCCCCCCATGGGACCACATACACCATCCTTCAATAAGTACAAGCAGACCCTTTAATAAACCCCAAAAATAATTCTATATCAGGATCCTACAATAAGAGACAGGCTACAGTCATACTCATGACTGCACAAGTAGAAAGTAGCCTCTGCCAGTGTGGATATGTTAACATGGGCGGATCCAGGGGGTCCAGACCCCCCCCCCCCCCTGAACAATCACAAAACTATAGGGTTTCTAAGCAATACTGGTAATGATCCCCTGAAAAATCACAAAGCTGCTAAGCCAGAATTCAATGCTAGGCCACCATCGGCCCGCCAGCGAAACGCCATTTAAATGGCGTTTCGCTGGCGGGCCGATGATGACCCGCCTATGGTGGTATTTGGATCCTCCCTCCCCTCATCAATTAAAAAAACGTTGTCAAATTTGGACCCCCTCTGACAAAACATGGGCTACAGTTATACTCATGACTGCATATTCAAACTGGCACAAGTAGAAAGTAGCCTCTTCCCGTGTGGATATGTGAAGACACGGTGAGCCCTTCTTACTACGGTGTCCACTAAAAAAACAACAGATGACAAAAAGAAAACGTGAAAAATTACCAAGACATAATATGTAGTCTGAAAAAAAAAACAGAGGAAGGGTATTGAAATTATATTCCATTTTAGTTAGATATAAATTAATTTAGATATAGAGGATCTTACATTAGTGCTCGTGTACTGTTGATTAATAATACGAATTGGGACAAGATATAAAATGCGAGGCTTGCTGAGCGTTAAAGTTGACCCTCCTGAAAAGTAATTAGTTCCGCGACACCAGTTGTTGTTTGTTTTGTTTTTCATGTTTTCGATTTTCTAAAAGATGTTACAATATAAGTATGTGATAAAAAAATAAGTTATTGAGATTTTTCAATGTCAGATTTTTTAAATGTAATTTACTCTATCTCGACCTATGATTCATCCATTGTTTTCAGAACATCATAGCTGATCATGCAAAAATAAATTGAGATTTTTCAATGTCAGATTTTTAAATGTAATTTACTCTATCTCGACCTATGATTCATCCATTGTTTTCAGGACATCATAGCTGATCATGCAAAAATAAATTGAGATTTTTCAATGTCAGATTTTTAAATGTAATTTACTCTATCTCGACCTATGATTCATCCATTGTTTTCAGGACATCATAGCTGATCATGCAAAAATGAATTGAGATTTTTCAATATCAGATTTTTACATGTAATTTACTCTATCTCGACCTATGATTCATCCATTGTTTTCAGAACATCATAGCTGATCATGCAAAAATAAATTGAGATTTTTCAATGTCAGATTTTTAAATGTAATTTTCTCTATCTCGACCTATGATTCATCCATTGTTTTCAGAACATCATAGCTGATCATGCAAAAATAAATTGAGATTTTTCAATGTCAGATTTTAAATGTAATTTACTCTATCTCGACCTATGATTCATCCATTGTTTTCAGGACATCATAGCTGATCATGCAAAAATAAATTGAGATTTTTCAATATCAGATTTTTAAATGTAATTTACTCTATCTCGACCTATGATTCATCCATTTTTTTCAGAACATCATAGCTGATCATGCAATACGTGTCATTAAAGCTGTAGACCCCAAACAGGAGCTGCTTTATCTTTACCTTCCATTCCAGGCTGTACATAAGCCACTGCAGGTAAGAAAATTTATCTCAATTAACAAAAAAAAATCAGCATAAAAATTGGTAATATTTTCTTATGCATCTGTTTTTACATATGTTTTTGGTGTTCAAATGGACCGTCTCATTGAGACGGTTCATTCGAGTACCCACAACATATGTTGTGGATGAGAAATAAGATTTCTTTAAATTACGCTTTAAGCATTTCTGTTTTAACCATGGCCAGAAATAAGGATCAAGCGGTATAATCTGCTTATTTTGGCTTACTGAGAGATGGAGTTAGCACCCCTGATAGTCATACTCACATCCAATATCAGTTTCCTTAAAAATATTTCCAAAGGTGGTCATCGGTTTTCGTTACCCGAAAATATGGGATTTTCCTGTTAGCATTGAAAGGAGTCATAGCTTGAAACCAGATTAGGGTGTTTTTGCTTGACAAAACCGCCTACTTAGCTTTGGGGTATTCACTATTCGCTGCTGGTTTATAGATAACAAGGTTAAAGGTTTTATACATTGTATTGACATGATATTTTGTCCCAGCCAACAATTTTTCAGTCTTGCTGGATGTTTCCCTCAGGATAAACGATACTAAGCTATGAAGATAAGGAACAAGCAGTGAACAGTTGAGCCCCTGAATGTGTTCCTAAAAGATTTGTTTGAAAATAAAATTTTGAAAAAGTAAGCAGACGACATTTCCAAGCATGCAAAGAGTTGAATCTTTATTTATCAGTCACCCCTTATATTAAATGAATTGTTTCAACATAACCTAATAAACGATTCCTATCTAACGGCATGTTACTTTTATCAGGTCATGATGACTTTGCACTTTTTGAATGACGTTGCTAATGACGCTGAATCAACACAAAAATAAATAAAAAAATACGTCAAAGTCGCTAGTTTGAAGAGTGTTCAACAATGGGTAAACTGATAAATAGAATACCAGGTTTTGAGAACGCATGTTGAATCGCTCGGCAAGCCTCGCGATGTCAACAAGCGTTCTCAAAACCTTGTCTGGTAAACTTGATATCAAAAGACACTCACCTAGTATTCTCTATTTCTCTTGTAGGTCCCTGATAGATATATGAACCTTCCTCCTTACCAACATATACAACACATTGACAGACGAACATACTGTGGTAAGTTTGATAGCTACCGTCTACTGTGTGTCGTCTGCTGATCAGAAACAGTGTGCATCTAGAGCAGACTGCTCCTCTAGGTCCACACTGTTTGTCTGTTTGCCGAAAATAGTCCTTGACGTAAGCATTTACATGCAACAGATGACTTAAGCAGACGACATTTTCGGATGCATTTTTTTCGTATCAAGCAAGTAGTTGATATTTCTTTAACCAATGTTCTGAAATGGAGCGATACAGTGGTCCAGTGATAGTGAGTTAGATCACAGTAGTTTGAAGTTTGATCCTTATATCACTTCTATAACCTCAAAACTGAAAGCTCATAATGTCATTGTGTAATGACATTATGAGCTTTCGGTTTTGAGGCTATAGAAGTGATATAAGGATCGAACTTTAAACTCCTGTGGCTAGATCTGAGATAGAGTCGCTGGCCTCCCAAAATATACTGTATACATTACTTTGAGTCCTCGAGCAAGACACAGCATTCTCTGCTAAGAACTGGTTCAACCCAGGAAGTCTGGAAATCTTTCCGACATATCTGAAAACTCAGACGTAAAGTATCAACACAAACAAAAGCTTCTGAAATATTGGTTTGCTTATCACTATTATTAAAAGGGCATTCTCCTGGTTTCAAAGAAATACTATTTTGAGGCTATTTTAAGGATACTTTGAGTTTATTTTGGTATACAATGGGCGCCGATACCGTTAAGGGCTTTCCAGTATGCTGTAAATTGCAAATTTTCGCGAGCTTCTTTATATTTGCAACGAAAAAATCGCGACTGGTACGGGACATGATTTACCTACATCAGTAAACGGCAGAGTTATTTCATCATTTCGCGAGGGGCTTTGTTACATGAAACTTGCAACTTTTGAGAAATAAAAATCCTCGCTAAAAATTCTGAATTTACAGTAATAAGGAGCCAGTCCAAGTGGTATTTTCATTTATTCTTCATACGTAGGCTTGGACCCAGCATCTACTGTTTACCAAAAAAAATATCAGGAATATCAAGCAACCTAGAAAATTATTTGAAATTTTCGCAACCACCCCCCCTCCCCCCCCCCCCCCCCAAAAAAAAAGAAAAATAAATAAATATCCCTATTCTGTACATTTACCATAAGAAAAGACCCTGAAATACATAGAAGTCCAATTTCGTGACGACCCCCCCCCCCCCCCCCCAAAAAAAAAAAAAAAAAAAAAAAAATCCACAAAATCTATGAGAATGCCAATGAGTACCTATAACATATGTCTTTTCAATAAATACGTTTTTCACCATATATTTTTTACAAATTCTCAACCACTTTCATTAATTCAGAGAAATGAGCATGTAGAAATGAACAACTTTTCATGTAGTTTGTAATGCACCTGGGTGACAACAATAGACTGTCTATTTTATGCTTCTGACAGCTTATCTTGAGATGTTTCATGGGAGTATATTGCTAAATTGCTAGTTGCGTGGTTTTAAACACGTGTGATTTTGTTTGTGGGACTATGTAACGTGCTTAGTCGGCAGTGCATTGGTCAGTTATACACTATCAGGTGACTTCTGAGTGACATTCTGGGCGTGGTTTGAAAACGTATACTTGTTGTGCTTTGTTTCTCTAATAAATGTCATGCGCGGATCCAGAAAGTTTTTTTCCGAGGGTGTTCATTTTTGACTATGTTTCTTTTTAGTTGATTAGGGGAGAGAGGGTCCAAATACCACTATCAGCGGGTCATCATAGGCCCGCCAGCGAAACGCCATTTAAATGGCGTTTCGCTGGCGTGCCGATGGTGGCCCAACATTGAATGCTGGCTTAGCAACTTTGTGCTTTTTCAGGGGATCCGGACCAGTATTGCTTAGAAACCCTATATTTTGTGATTTTTCAGGGGGGGGGGTCCTGACCCGCTGCCCCCCTCTGGATCCGCACATGTAACGTGCTAAGTCGGCATTGCATTGGTCAGTTATACACTATCAGGTGACTTTTGAGTGACATTCTGGGCGTGGTTTCTCTAATAAATGTACGTTATATTTTTTCACTTAGGGATGGTTTCAGCATTAGATGAAGCTGTAGGTAACATAACCTCAGTTTTGAAAGAAAGAGGTTTCTTGGATAATGCATTAATTGTCTTCACAACAGACGTAAGTTATTCAAATATTAGTAATCTCTATGATTTTCCTGTCGTAAGATGACTTTGTTTTCAAAACTGACCGTTTCAAAACATTCTTTCAGTAAAACAAACAATGTTAAGTAATTTTGAGATATTAATGGAATATTTTTTTCTTCTTCCTAATAATAATAACGAAGAAAAATAATTATGATTTTTTTAAATAAATTGAAAAGTTTGATGTTAATTACTAACTTTATTGTGAATGTTAAATCTATAAGGCGTGTTATTAAGTGGTCTCCAACAATTTGATAGATCAGCAAAGTCCCTTATTAGACTGCACTTATTGAATATGTTCTTAAAAGGGTATCCTTTGGAAACAAAGACTGCACCAAAGAACTGAAACTAGAGTGTGCATATTTCCTGGGCCAGACTAGCTAGTTTCTGCCATTTAGGCTTCATCAGTGACCCTCTAATAGTTTCAACGTTCCACAATGAAACCCATGATCCCAAAGGACAAGAAAATAAAATCTACACTATAGTGAAGGGCAGGGAGACGTCCTACCGCAGCCACACAGTCCCAGTCACCAGCTGTAGTGAAGTCAAATATGCTCTTAAAAGAGTATCCTTTGGAAACAAAGACTCCACCAAAGAACTGAAACTAGAGTGTGCATGTTTCCTGGGCCAGACTAGCTAGTTTCTGCCATTTAGGCTTCATCAGTGACCCTCTAATAGTTTCAAAGTTCCACAATGAAACCCATGATCCCAAAGGACAAGAAAAAAAAATCTACACTTTAGTGAAGGGCAGGGAGACGTTCTACCGCCGCCACAGTCCCAGTCACCAGCTGTAGAGAAGTCAAATATGTTCTTAAAAGGGTAAACTTTAGAAACAAAGACTCCACCAAAGAACTGAAACTAGAGTGTGAATATTTCCTGGGCCAGACTAGCAAGTTTCTGCCATTTAGGCTTCATCAGTGACCCTCTAATAGTTTCAAAGTTCCACAATGAAACCCATGATCCCAAAGGACAAGAAAATAAAATCTACACTATAGTGAAGGGCAGAGAGACGTTCTACCGCCGCCACACAGTCCCAGTCACCAGCTGTAGTGAAGTCAAATATGTTCTTAAAAGGGTATCTGGAGTCTGATTAGATACTTTACTAGCATGAAACTACCAGCTTTGCAAAAGCATAGTTTCTGAAATCAAGTTTGGTGATATAGCTGTCATGTAAATATAAACAATTTGTCATATAGTGACAGATATTTTAATACTGATTGGCAGTTTGAGATGTTTAAAAGAGGAAAGCCAATGGACATGATACTTGTTTAGAGTATATTTCAAAATAGGTTTCCTTAATTTGAGTAACATATGTTGTTGGTACACATTGGAATTGCCTCATAGAGGCAATTCCAATGTGCACCTACAACATCTTCCCTTTCAATTAATGAGTGTTTTTCACCATTAAAACAGATTTTTCACAAACTTCTCAACTACTTTTTATGTTTCGGTGTAATGAGCATGTAGAATTGAACAAGCTTTTGTGTAGTTTGGCAGGCATGCATTTGGATGACAATAATAGATAGCCAATTTTATATTATTGGCAGCTTATCTTTAGATGTTTCATTGGAATGAAATGCTAACTTGGTGGTGGCCTGGTTGTAACTGATCACGAATGAAATTGACTGATTGAAATCAAGTTGGTATTCAAACATCTTTCTATTCAAGTTAGTTTTTTTTATTTGTAAAGTGAGTATGGTCAATATTTATTTTACTTGTTATGTCAATTGGTCACTCATGTCAATGTTTTCAGTAAGTACTCTACTGGTTTCGCCTTGGGAGCCCCTTAACTATAAGAAATGTTTATAACGTCTTCTACTGTCCTGTCAGCCAAGAGTGACAGTGACGTCATGTTTGTTTACAATTGTTAAGTAAACCATTAACTTGTACACTCCAGTTGAGCTGATGCGAATCGATAGATCAATTGTTGTGTATTAATCCTATCCTGCGGATAGGATTGATACACAAGTGATCTATCGATTATAAGTCCCTGATAACTTTGTAAACAAAACATGGAGTCACTGTCACTTTTGGCCGCTTGGGCAATAGGAGCAGTGAGTATCACCATATATTTTATGTAATACAATAATAGCTTTAAAAAGACAGGAATAAATGCAAAGCGTCTCAGTCAATATGTAACTATCTTACACATACATGTATGCTCAGGGTGGCCATGGACTCTGGAAAACAGGGAAAAACGGGGAAAATGGTCAGAAAAATTTCCTGCAGGGAAAAATCAGGGAATTTGAAAAAAAGAAATAACAGTTCCTATTAATGTCAAAATATGTAAACTTCAAAGCAGTTTAGATATGGCTACTGGAGATTTCCTTCTGTATTATTCTTAGAGAACCTTAGGTTGTAATGACCATTTTACAATGCAGTCCAATTTCTGAGCATGCCTGTGTAGGCAAAAGTTTTAATAATCTAAAAGTGCAGTTCTAAAGTTAGACCTAACATTGCATTCATATGGCAGATCAAAAAGTTCTTGGTTTGACCTGAAAAAAAGTTATCCTTTTTGATATCTCATCCTTTTAGTCTACGTTTTGGCTTTCCTGTAGACTTTATCAATAGTATACCTCTGGCTATGTAAATGCAGCAGATCAAACAAATTTGGTTGATAAGGATAAAACCTTGTATTTAAGTTGTATGCCAAAAACAATAAAGCTTTTGTATGTGAGGCAGAGAACTTTTGTCTAGAGCAGATGAAGGCCTACAAGTAATCCTACTTTTGCTACTTTCAGAAAACTCCTTCTGTTCCTACTTTTTGTCCCCAAACGCCAAATTCATTATTTGGTTTCAGGAAAAGCTGAGATCCAGAAAATTTGCGGCATCTACCCCCAGACCCCTAGCCTTATAAAGTAGGTGACACACTTTATCATGTTCAATGTTTTTCCAGCTTGTTAGGACTACTCGCTGATACAGACACGATTTCTAAGATACTGTGGGATTACTTTTCAGAGAAAATGCATTTTGAGGGGGCAGATAGCCCTTAAAATTCTACTTTTATCATCAGATCCCAGCCTTTTTCTTGAAATGACTCGTACTTTTTTTATCAAAAGGCAGTTGTAAGCCTGAGATGTGAGAATTTTTTGCCGCAGAACTCAAGTTGAGGAATGTATGAATGCACCAGCACTACAAACTGAAGAATGCATCTGATGAACCATCTCATTTTATTCTATAGTCTGACTACAAGGGGAATATAGGGTCTGAGTGTGCATACCCTTGTACCCAGTTTCACAGCCAAAAGAATGCCATAATTTTATATTCATATATAAGGTCGAAAAGTTTTAAATTACACATGTCGATTTTTGTAAAATTCCTGCTCAGCAGTAAAAGAAAATATTCACAACCTTTGCTGTTTTTCTTTTCAAAAAGAACCTAATATCAATTATGAGTTGATCTGATTGTATGTGACATAGTCATTTGGGCTAGTATGTAATGGTAGGGGCTGCACAATACTAGGGGACATGACTGGTATTATGCTAAATCAAGTAATATCTGCATGATTTAGCTTTTATCCCACATGTTAAATTATTTCATATTTAAAGCTAGAAAGTATTGTATTATTGTTATAGTACATGCATGATGTATAAAAATATACCATGTGTGCATTTAGAGCTTAATATGACTATGCCATGAAAGTATACTGCTATATTATCGAGAATTGCGATCAGGAAAATCTAAAATTTGTCAGGGTTAATCAGGGAAAAATCAGGGAATTTGTATTCTAAAAGTTGTTTGGCCACCCTGATGCTATGACAAGATGTAATGAAATTATAATTATTTGTAAAGAAAATGTTATAAATATAAATAAATAACAAATGTTGTGAAACTATTCACGATAATTCAGACATAAAGTGATATATCATTGCAGAATGGTGGTGCCACATTTATAGCGGGAAACAACTTACCTTTACGAGGGGGTAAACATACATTGTGGGAGGGAGGTACGAAAGGAGCAGGCTTTGTTTACAGCGAGACGTTACTACGTAAAACTGGGTACCTGAACACAGAGTAAGGCGTCATGCTATAGAATCATTTTCATGCCTGGTAATATGTCATGCTTTTGTTGCCGTCTGCCGACTTTTTTTTTTATCCAAAATAAACTTTTTTTCAGGAAATAGTATCAAACAGTTTGAGCCAATATCAGTACCGACATTCTGTCGGTCCTGATCTTGGTCCAAACTGTTAGGAAATGTTATCAATAGACGACAAAATCGCCGCCGCTAGAAGGGAAAATGTGAAATCTTGATACCACTTTATCCCACAAGCTCAGAAATACTCCTAGAATTAGGAAACGTGGAAATTGTCAAGCACGTTTATTTATTGGTTTTAAATTCCAGGGAACTATTGAGATTGTGAAAACAACATTCCTTCGAAAGCAATATTGCAGAAGAATTAACACTGAATGAAATAAAAAAAAAATCAATTTAGCATGTTAACCATATTTGCAAACAAAGAAGCTGTTTGACATCTTTATGGTACTACTCAGAGCTGAAACTTGGGCTGTGGTATAAAGTAATACTTGATTTTAAGAGTCGTGTAAGCTTGGCTAAACCTATAAGCGCCAATCATGACTGTAGCAGAAGGCAAATTATGTCTTATCTTTCTTGGCTTCCGTGAAAGTAAGGATTGATTTTTCATATGAATCGTCTAGCGTCTACTGAGAATTCACATGAAATATCTTTTTTTTTTGTTTTTACAAAACAAGCAAAATTTGAAAAGGTCATCTGCTAGAAAACATTATTATCCAATATAAACATCATAGTCTCAGCCTCTAATAGACAATAATAAGTCTTATCCATGTTACCTTACCCAGGCTGTCACAACGTGCCTCAAGGTTAAAAAAAACTTGAGTACAGTCTCAGACTCAAAATAAAGCACAATGATTGGCTGCTTGCGGACACGTGTCCACAAGCAGCCAATCATTGTGCTTTATTTTGAGTCTGAGAATGAACTCAAGTTTTATAACCTCGAGGTCAGGACTGTTGACTGGTTGTATGGAACTCACGCACATGGTCGTTAAGTGAAGTCAATATTTAGTATTCCACAAGAAACTGGCCTCTTTCAACTGATATGTAATCTGTACACTGGTGATAGTATTGATAATGCAAATTCTAAAACACACACAGAATACGGTGACGATAACACTGTGGTATCCCATGGTCAAAATATAGATGACGTTTCTGAAATAGCAATAGATTACTCAAAGGAACTATATCTGTTAAGTGTCCGATATGGTGATGTTCCTCGCTCTATATCCTATGGAGTCTATATCTCTCAACTCATTCGTTTTGCTAGAGCGTCTAGCCATGTTGCTGACTTCAACACTCGTAACAAATTGTTAACTCAGAAACTTCTTTAACAAGGCTATCGGTATCATAAACTTCGCAAAACCTTTTCTCAATTTTATAGACAATATTATGATTTGATATCTAAATTCCAAATAGGACTTAAATCTCTCTTGCGCCAAGGACTTTCGCAACCTGAATTCTATGGTGACTTGGTGTATAGATTGAAGAAGATTGTTGGCTCTGATAATTTTTCAGCGCAGTTCATTAAAATAATTTCCCATTATAAAAAGATTGGCTATACTATTAATGTATTGCAGCAGACTGCACGATTGGTGGTCAACCCAATCACGGTTGGCAACTTTGCTTTAATTAATTGCACGCCGGTGGGTTGGACTTCAGACTCTATGAGGGTTCCAACTTAAAGACTTGTCTATAGATGAGAAGGTACGGGCCTTATGCTGCGTCTACTGTCAGGCCCAGTGGGGTTAGACTGTTGGATTTTTTGCTCCAGTATTCAGCTATATTTACTTGTGTGTCCGTATCTTTGTCTTATCTCCTTTTTATATCTTGATTTAAATGTTGTAAGAGATGATTCTTGGATACGTTAGGGATCTTATATGCAAACCAAACATATATGTGTCTTGATCATCAGAATTTAGGATAGGTTGGTTTCGTGAAACATGTTTAAGCCCTCCAAAAATGTCTTACATACCGTTCCGAGGTGGTGCTTCTTTTGTGGATCTTTCTATTATTTGTGTTTTGTATGTGTTTTTGTCATACTGTCTTGTCTGTTGGTGACATGCTGGGAAAGAGCTGACCTCTTCGCTCTCTGGTATGTGATGTTTTCTTGTGTTTTGTCACTTTCCCATACACTGTCCTGGTCGGGTGTGGAACCTGATTGTATCGATTCCTGATCTTTGCATTCTTCCTTAATTTACTGTTTATTTTTTATTATTATTATTATGATTTTGTCTTTGCTCTGGTATTTAGTTCTATGTACTGATGAGTCCTTATATTTTTTCTACTTTTAATATCTCTATTTGCGTGTACTAGGAGATGATACATCGATAAGTTAGGGATCTTTTATGCGATGCAAACATCTATGTGTATGGATCCACATCAGAAATAAGGGTTAAACATGTTTAAGCCCTCCAGTAATGTTCTTACTGACCAATTCAAGGTAGTGCTTCTTTTGTGGATTATTTTTGTCATTTGTTTTTCGTGTTTGTCTTTGTCATACTGTCGTGTCTGTTCCTTGCAGCCTTGTGGTCACCTGGTGGGAAAGGTCTTATCACTCTTTTGTGTGATGTTTTTCTTGTGTTTTGTCACTTTCTTATATGATGTCCTGGGTCAGGTGTGGTATTTGAGTGTATCAAATCCTGATCTTAACCTTCTTCCTTAGCTTAAAATATCCATCTTATATCTTTTTGATAGAATGATACATGCTGTCGACTGGTTCCCGACATTACTAAGTGTGGCAGGTGGACACCCAGGTAATGTTTATTCATCATATCTACATTAATTGCGGGTTCCTAGTCTACAGATGGTCAGTAATGGAAATAGAGGCAACCAGTATTGGGTGTGGGGTACTGGTTATCTGTATTTCCATTTGTGACCATCTGGAAAATTAATAAAGGTATGGTCAATATAACTCAACCCTTTGCATGCTCGGTAATTGTGCATGCTTTTGTTGTCGTTTCAAAAAAGTACTTCCGGCACACAATCTGGGTGTTAAACCTGAGTGTTAAACCGATTGAAAACATAACACACCCTTTTTGGAAATGTTACAAAACCTGTATGGCTAAAGCTCATGGATTATCTCTACAATCAGGTAGACAAACTATCGTATAGCTATTACTGTCGTGCCAACCAATAGTGACAGTGACGTAATATTGTGTTTTTACAATTGTTAAGGAAAATATTAACTTGTTCTTTCCACTTGTCAAACGCAAATCGATAGATCACTTGAGTATTAATCCTATCCTCAGGATAGGATTAATACACATGTGATCTTGATTATTAGTCCCTGATAACTTTGTAAACAAAACATGACGTCACTTTCACTCTTGGTTGGCACGACAGTAAGTATCGTTTGTACCTTGTGCATTTTCATGAAACCTGATACCCTGTTTCAGATTCTTCAATGGACGGTAGAAGCCAGTGGCCCACTATAAGCCAGGGAAAGCCCTCAGCCAGGACAGAATTTGTGTATAATATTGATGAGATACTGAACAATTCTGCTATAAGGTACATGATTACCTCCCTTACTTTGGAGATAAGTTCTGCAATACTGAAAATAACAGTACCTTTTGATAGACACTTAAATGAATATTGCTTTCAAAAGCCTTTACTTGTATGAAATTGTTCCTGTATAAACAAAAATGGCTTTTTTATCGAGGAGATGGTTACCTTTGGCCATATTGTTGTATGAACAATTTATACATCTCACATAGATCACTTTACGCCCCAACATACAGCTTTTGAGCAACCAACAAAAACAGTTGCATGAACATGAACTACATTTTCCCTACTACAATATTTAGAAGTTTTTTCGCCCAAATGTACAAATTTCTGGTAGAAAATATATTTTTATAATTTTCGCTTATGAATTTTCGTGGCAAAGATAAAAAAATTGTAAACAATAAAGATCAAAAATTGTAAACAATACCAGAAATGCATAGATTTGGGTCATTATACTTCTAAATAGTGTAGTTCAATAACTGTAGTTCTTGTTCATGTTAACATTTGTATCTAAAATTCACCCAGTATGCCACAATATAGAAAACGGAATAAAACCAGGAAGTGACTCACAAACGACTGATAAACACGTTGTAGATTGCTCAAAAGCTGTGTGTTGGGGCATAAAGTGGTCTGTGCCAGATGTATAAATTGTTCATACAACAATATAGCCGTCTCCTTAATAGAATAACCATTTTTGTTTATACAGGAACAATTTCATACAAGTTGGAGCTCTTGAAAGCAATGTCCCCTTAAATCGACAGATTTTTAATAAAACATTGGCTTCTTGGCTATACTTTATGCAATGAATACATATCACACGATAGGCCATAAGTACCTAAAACCGAGTACGATCAGGAATTACCACACTAACACAATTAAGACCAACCCATGGCACTGTTAAGAAGAGCCAAATAACGTACACTTACATTCACAAGATATAATGTGGGAGTGCAGTGGCTCAAAAGTAGAGTGTTTGACTCGAGACCTAGGGGCCAAGGGTTCGAGCCTCACCAGCGTCACTGCGTTGTGTCCTTGAGCAAGAAAATTAATCCTAGCTTAGTACTGGTTCAACCCAGGAAGACCCGTCCCTACATGACTGAAAGATTGTTGATGGGACCCAAAGAATCAAATCAAACAAAATATAACGAAGACAATTAAAGTAAAACAACCAGTATCCCTCTTTCCCATCAAGATGATCTAGAAAGGACACCTATTACTATATGACAAAACTAGGACCAAGCACAGAACCCCACATAAATTGGGAGCAACAATAAACAATGAATCAAAAACACAAAACCATTACTTAAGAATGGACAGCAGCCCAAGCCATTGGGGGTGTAATTGCATTTTACTGGTACCAAATCTTCGCCCTGGATTCTGTTGCTGTTAAAATACACTGGCCCGTTTTATCTTTTCCAGAAGTATGCTCAAATGTACGCCATTAGTAAACATCACATAGGTCATTAGTAAACATCACATTCGTCATCAGTAAACATCACATACGTCATTAGTAAACATCACATACGTCACATGCGTCATTAGTAAACATCACTTACGCCATAAACGTAAGTACCAAAGTTTCCTACGCTGACAGGGTTTATCTTTGTAAGTGGGTAGCAATTCAAAGTAAATTGAACTGCTCATAAGGTTAAAAGCTGTTGAGTGACATAATTAATATATACGTAACTTTAATCATGCCTTTACTATGTATCGCCTATGCAATAAGTACCAAAAAGTGAGTATGATCAGGAATTACTAAAATCACACACTGTAGACTAACCCATGGCACTATGAGGAAGAACCACAGAACAGCAACAGTCACTGGACATCAGGTACATGCGCGGATCCAGAAAGTTTTGCCAGAGTTGGTCCAACTCTCACTTTTTTTATGAAGGGAGAGAGGTGGAGATGATCCAAATAGCACTAAAGGTGGGCCATCATCGACCCGCCATCGAAACGCCATCTTAAAGGGGATGGCAACATTGATATCAATTGAATCGGAAATGCAAGCTCTTATCAAACCATGCAATCTTCCGCAAACAGATCAAAATCGATTAAAAAAATAAGAAAGATACAGATGTTTGTTTAGTAGATAACTGAAAACAATGAATGGCAACCATTTTAGGCTGAGTGACGTCACTCAGCCCTAATTAAATATGCATATTAAACAGAATAAATAGTTTCCCGCAATTCAATTTAACTTTGTTTGCAATTATAATGATTCTTCTGTTGAAAATAGGTGATTTTGAAAACAATCTGTACAGTTTTCAATGAAATTGGCGATTATAATTTTTCAGGGGGGGGGGGGGGGTCAAGACCACCTGTCTCCCTTCTGGATCCCTTTGGACACTAATTCCTGTATTACAAAACAAGGACCCAACCAACGATGGGAAAAAAAATAAACAATGAATAAACAACAAAATGACCAGCGCATGCGCGGATCCAGAAGTCCCCCCCCCCCTGAAAAATCACAAAAATATAGGGTTTCTAAGCAATACTGGTACGGATCCCCTGAAAAAAATCATAAAACTACCAAGCCAGCATTCAATGTTTGGGTCATCATTGGCAAGCCAGCGAAACGCCATTTAAATGGCGTTTCGCTGGCGGGCCGATGATGACCCACTTATAGTGGTATTTTGATTCTCCCTCCCTTCATCAACTAAACGAAAAAAAACGTCATTCGGGGGCTTTAGTTAATTTTACTGGCCCAATCTTCGCCCTAGATGCTGCTGTTGTCAAAGTTTCATACGTGGATCCATCTATCTGTTTCAGAATGGGTAAATACAAACTGATCCAAGGATCTCCGGGTAGATACAATGACTGGGCACCTGTTCAAACCTTCATTTTGAAAGAGCATGCTAAAATGAAACAAAAGTCAGGGCCACAAGACTTCCCCCCTTACCAGCTGTTCGATATAGAAGGTAACCATGCACGGGTCCAGGGATTGGGGGAGAGCCGGCGGACCGGACCCCCCTGGAACATCACAAAGCTATAGGGTTTCTTAGCAATACTAGTCCGGATCTCCTAAACGATCACAAAGCTACCAAGCCAGCATTCAATGTTGGGTCATCATCAGCACGCCAGTGAAACGCCGTATAGATGGCGTTCCGCTGGCGGGCCAATGATGGCCAGCTTTTAATGGTATTTGGATCCTCTCTCCCTTCATCAAATGTAAAACAAAAACAACATAACTTTAAAAAAAACCGTCTGAGTTGGAGCCCCTCTGACATAACATTCTGCATCCCGGCATGCTTTTGAAAGAATATGCTTAAATGAAAACAAAGTCAGGGCCACAAAGCTTTACGCCATACCAGGCCCTGAGGTTATAAAGCTTCTTTCATGCTCAACTCATAAAAGAGGGTCTGGATGGGGGATAGTAAATAGTAAATAATGGCCCTTTTTATAATGAATAGTGAATATTTAGGCAAAATATAATGAATAGTGAATAATTAGTGCATAAACAATAAGGAATAATCCCGTTTTTTTAATGAATAGAAGAAAAAAATTAAATGAATAGTGAATATTCAGATTTAAATGAACTATGGGTCTTATTTTAATGAGAAACCCAAAATCTTAATGAGATGAATAATAGGCTAAATTCTTAATGAATAGTGAATACAAGACCCCCCAATCCGGACCCTCATAAAAACGAAAAAATCAACAAATAAAGAAGTTTTTTGTTTGCTTTAAGTATCTCAGATGTTGCATTTATTATGCTAGTAAATGTTAAATGCTAACAATTGTTGACATTTTAACATTAATGAGCAAGATGAATAGTGCTCTCTGAGTTGAGTATGAAAAAAATTATAACCCCGGGGCCAGCTGTTCCGATATTGATCTTAAGGTAACGTTATCCTTTTCTGGGTACTTTGACAAACTTAACAGTGCAGACCCAGAATGAATTGCCTCATGCTGGGTCTGCACTGTCTGCTTCTGAATATAAGACCCTTGAACATCATGAAAAGGTTTCAAAGGCCGAAAAAGATACGCACATCAAAGGGAGACTACTGGGTCAAGCAATGATTCTCTTCAATTGTGTCCATTTTCAAAATGGGACTTCTCTTAAAGGAAAGAATTTGCTCCAAGAGGGAGCGAGTTCTTTCCTTTATGAGCAGTTTCTTATAGTATAAAAATCACTTATATCACATTAAGTGACCTCCCTTGAGTGCTACTATTTCTATTACGCACGTGCGTAACCTGCGTTATGGGTAATACGCCAGTGGGTTTAATACTCTTTGAAACTAAACAATGCCTCTGGCTTGTTTAACGCTCGTTTTAGAACAATGTTAGTTTTCATATTGACTGATAGAATAAAGCCAGGATGGTCCACATTGTGTAAATTAGGTTTTTAAATGACCGTTCCAAGGCGGTACTTCTTTTGTGGATCATTTGTGTGTTTTTTTGTGTCTTGTGTTTCTCATGCTTATGCGTCTGTCCATTGCTGCCTTGTGGTCATCTGCTGGCAAAGGACTGACCTCTTGGCTCTTGTTGGTGATGTTTATTGTATTTTTGTTACTTTCCCATGTGGTATCCTGGGTCTGGTGTCGTACTTGATTGTATCGTTTCCTGATTTTAGCCTCCTTTCTTACATTTATAATGTCCAATTTTTAAAAGTTGAGCCTCGAAAAAGAAAACCTGACTTTTTTGTTATTTGTGTTTTGTGTGTGTCTGTTTTACAGTCGTGTCTGTTCCCTGTGATCTTTTAGTCACCTGCTGGGTTATGGCTGACCTTTTGGCTCTCTTGTACTTTATGCTTTCTTGTGTTTTTGTCACTTTCCCGTACGGTGTCGTATTTTGGTTTTATCGATTCCTGATCTTTGGCCTCTTCCTTACTTTATCCCGTTACTCCATAATAACACTCTTTGACCCCTTTGAAATACCATGTATTTGAAAATATTATTTCAAAAGTATTCAAGACTTATCTTAGATTTTTCTTGATTTTTTCCATGTTGTCTATAAAAAGAAAATGATGTCATGATCTAAAATAGCATGTTGAGCAAAGGGTTAATTATGTTGCATGTAAACAACAAAGGACAAGATTAACCTGTGCATCCACACATTTAAATATGATCATCATCTTTGTATTTAGCTAGTTAGGGGTCATTCTTGCAAACCAAATATCTATGTGTCTTGATCCACATCTGAACTAAGGGTGAGGTTGGCGCGCCATGAAACTGGTTTAAGCCCTCCAATAAATTATTTTTACTGACCGTTCCAAGGCGGTGCGTATTTTGTGGATCATTTATGTTATTTCTGTCTAGTGTTTGTTATGCTTTTACATGCGTCTGTTTATTGATGCCTTGTGGTCACCTGCTGGGAAAGGGCTGACTTCTTGGCCCTCGTTTGTGATGTCTAATTGTGTGTTTGTCACTTTCCCATGTTGTATCCTGGATCAGGTGTGGTACTTGATTGTATCGATTCCTGATCTTTGCCCTCTTTCTTATTTTAAAGCCAACACTTTTAGATGTAAATGGTTCCTATTCAGAAAACTGATTTTCTAGGGTTTGTAGATGACAACATTTAAATGTTTTTTTCAATGCTGGTACGACTTTGGAGACAAAGCTAAGGGTCAATAAAACCATGCGCGGATCCAGAAAATTATGTCATAGGGGGCCCAACTTTGACAACTTTTTTTTTAATTGGTGAGGGGAGAGAGGATCAAAATGCCACTATAAGCGGGCCATCATCGGCCCGCCAGCGAAACGCCATTTAAATGGCGTTTCGCTGGCGGGTCGATAATGGCCCAACATTGATTGCTGGCTTGGTAACTTTGTCATTTTTCAGAGAGGATCTGGACTGGTGCTTAGAACCCTAAATTTCAATGATTTTTCAGGGAGTAGTCCGGACCCCCTGCCCCCCCCCCCTCTCTATGGATTCGCCCATGATAAATCCTTATTTTGTTTTAGTCGTGATTTGTTATTCACTTTTTTTTCACTTTTTCAGTTGATCCATTAGAACAGCGTAATATTGCTGATCAGTACCCAGACGTCCTGGATAAAATGAAGGACAGATTAAAACAGTACCGCAAGTCCTTAGTGCCTGCCAATGATCCTGGTCCAGACCATAAATCAAACCCTAAAAATTTTGGCGGAAACTGGTCACCTGGCTGGTGTGCGTTAATTTTTGTAAGCGAGTCTACTACTCCTTCTGTATAAGAGGGCGTTTGTTTTGTTTTTGTTATTTTATTTTTTTCTTGCTTTATCATGCGCGGATCCAGAAATTTTTTGCCAGAGGGGGTCAAACTTTGACGATTTCTTTGGTTGATGAAGGAAGGACGATCCAAATATCAGTATAAGCGGGCCGTTATCGGCCTGCCAGTGAAACGCCATTTAAATGGACATTTACATGGCGCTTCACTTGCATGCTGATGTTGGCCCAACATTGAATACTGGCTTGGTGGCTTTGTAATTTTTCAGGGGATCCGGACCAGTATTGCTTAGAAACCCTTTATTTTTGTGATTTTTCAGAGTTGGGGGGGGGGGGGGGGGGTTCGGACCCCCTGTTTCCCCTCTGGATTCGCACATGTTTATTGTTTTGTTTTTTCTAATTCCTCAACCGAAACATATGTTGCAGGTGCTTTAATGAAGTGTCTCATTTAGACAGTTCTTTTTGAGCACACAAACACACGTTTAAATTGATGGACAAGAAAATAATTGCAAGTTTATGCTTAAATGTTTATCTGTGCCTATGTAAACTTCAGTAAACCTGTCTTAACAGACCACTTAAAAAAGACCAAAAATTGGCTTTCAGACCGAGTATCGCTTATTGCAGGTCAAAAGTATTGTAGAATGCTCCAAGAGATCATTCTGCAATACTTTCGACCAAAACTTTCTGGATCCGCGCATGGATGTGGCATCAAGCATGTGTCATTGAATGGATGTCATACCTTAATTGATAATAATTGTTTTTACAATTTAGTTGGGACACGGACCCTTTATTTAGTATTTGTGGATGGGCTATGTGCAATGAATTATACCACTATTGTAAACCAGTCAAAAGTTCTAACCGGCCACGTGTGTTTTTGCTGATTTTCTGAAAAGTTGTAAGCACTAGATCAATTTCATTTACATTACCCACTAGACCAGCTACCAGAAAACAGCTAAGCAAAATTCATTAAATTGCATCCGGGAGTCTTTGACGAATACATGTACCCTCAATTTCAAAATTCACAAGAATTTGCATTGGCGGGTGGGGTAATTTTTGACAATTTGGCCAATAGCAACGAGTCTCATGCAGATGTAGTGTTCATTTCAGCACTTTAGTGTTCAATATGAGTTTGTCTTTTGAAATGAAAACGTTTTGCGTGTGAAAGGGGTTATGTCGTAAAGGCATTACTCACAAATTTTGCCAAAATGCGAATTCTGAAAATGGCTATACCACTATTCAAATTAAAATCCTGCATGTATTGTTGAACATTTTGTCGATATCTTTACTTTCTAAGGTACATGACACGCTGGCAATTTCGAGATGCAAAAAAAAAAAAACTAGCCATGTCATTTTACATTTTGAAAAATTGAAGAAAATGAATAAAATGCAGGTGGCCAGTTAGAACTTTTGGCTAGTACATGTCAATTTGAGCTCCGTCTTGGGTTGTTTTGTCTGCTGATAACATTTCCAAACAGTTCTGACCCAAATCAGGACAAGCAAGACATAATGCTTGATCTGGACTCAAACTGTTCGAAGCTCTGGTACTTGTTGTTGTTTTATATCAATTTGTAAAAACTCAGCAGACAAATAAATTGTGGGAACAAAAAAAGAAACATTTAAAAGCTAGTTTTATGACAATTTTGTTTTATTGAAAATGTGTAACAAAAGCAACATGGTATATTATCAATGATATTTAAGCTAAATGCATAAATCTACTATCCTGCCAGCCATGTCATGTTTTGTTTACAAAGTTATTAAGGACTTAGAATCGATAGATCACCTGCAGATAGGATTTATACACAAGTGACCTATCTATCCACATTAGCTCAAGTGGAGTGTACAAGTTAATGTTTTACTTAACAATTGTAAACAAAACACGACGTAACTGTCACTCTTGGCTGGAAGGACAGTTAGCAATGAAAACAAGCATAATGAACTAATTAAATATGTATGCACTGTAAACAATAATTGAAAGTAAACACCAAATTTGGTGGCAGCTGAAATGCCACTGATCTTTTTGTAGCTTTTCCACATTTAAAAAACCTTTGAATGTATTGATTCATAGAATAGCTACAACAATAACAGGTAGGTATATTTAAGGCTTTAACAATGGAGTAATATTGACCTCAACTTGTTTAAGAGTTAAAGTAAGTTTAAGTTGATATCAAAGGTGGGAGGGGCAAGGTCGCAATAACTGTCACTGTGCAACGGAAATTTTCGTGAGAATTTTACTTTTGCCAAAGGCAT
>OZ026519.1:91445665-91556567 GCA_964019695.1 Loripinus fragilis
TACAAAAGTGGGGTTATTTCTGGTTTTTAAGAAGTAAATACATGTACATGTTTAGTAAATTTATAATTTTGCTAACTTCAGTTGCTTTATAGTATTGCATATAGGTTTACATCTTAGGCAGCAAATTTAATTCTTTTATTTGGGTATGGTCTTAACATTGGAAAGGGGAGTGTTTGTTTTTCTCTCGCTCACTTTTTTGATTGTATAAAAGTATATTCTAATGTCCTTGCTTTTGTAACGCGACCTCTGAATGGATAACGTCAAAAATTTGTAGGAAACCGTTTGACGTCATTAATTACGTCACACTTTGTTGAATGACGTGCAGCATTATGCAGCTAGCAATGCTCCGGTCTGAGAAGAAACTGCAGAACTGCATTAGAATGGGGACAACCATATTCAAATTTTCATTTGGGAGGTATATTGTCGGATATATATACGTAAAACTAAATTTCCAGTTTTCCGGCCATATATCCGACAATATATCTCCCCAAATGAAAATTTGAATAAAGTTATTGCTGCTCAGTTGAATTTAACATTTATCCCAGCTCAGTTGAATTTAACATTAAAAAAGTTTTTATAACCTTGTGGCCAGAGACAGATTACTTAATTGGTTTTGTTCTCTCATTTATGAATCATTTGTTTTAAAAAAGATATGCAGGTTAACTAGGCAGGACCTTGTTTCTATATTTTTTAGTGGCACTATATATAATTTAGCAATAAGCACTTTGCAACAATAAAATAAAGATGCACCACACCACTTTGTTATTACAACCACACAAATACCAATTTAGCATTGCATCATGCTGAATTCTCACAAGATAAGCTGTCAATAACATAGAATTTGCAGTCTATAATTGTCACCCAGGTGTATACCAAACTACATGAAAATGTGTTCTATTCACCATGCTAATTTCACTAAAACAATAAAGATACATTTTGTAAATGAGAAGTTTGTGAAAAAATGTTTATAGTTTAAAATCTCTAATCCATCGAACATGATTTGACAGTAAGGAAATGCAACATTTGGAATGTACTATTTTTGCATGAGATGTTGAAATGAATAAAAGTTTGCATATGCATCCTCTTTTGCGCGCAATTGTAGTGCAAATCGTTGACAACGTAAATTATCGCAGTTTGATAATGTTGGCATTTTCATGGGTGAAATCACAGGATTATTCCAGAATTCAGGATTTTGAGGCTGACTTTGCTCAAAAAGCTGATTTGGTGGATCATAATAGCTTCTATACTTTATTTATTTTTCAATTTATCTTAAGACAATCGACCATTTAAAATTGAAATTATTAATATTTTGTTGATATTCTACAAGTGTTAAGATTTGAATTTCTTAAGGTCATTGTTTTGGAAATTTTGAACTTTCACCCATGCATTTCCTATAAATTCAATAGATATTATGTTCTATTATGTCAGATTAGAGAACACGTTCATTTCAAACAACAGGTCCATGTTTTTCTTTATGTTTGCTTTTATTAAACATTTTCAGCACCTTTTTATGGATTAGAACCTTTGAAGTTTTGTCTTTTAAATTTACAGGGTACTCTTGATAATTTATAAATGAAATTAAAATAGATTTGTTCTAGTTTTCTTGTTTGTAACTTTAGTACCGTTCTCTAAAATACCCTAATTTTCAGCAATTTCTTCCCAAAAACATTTGAATCAGTCTTATATAATTCACCTTTAAGTCTTTCCTTGCTGGCAGCAACTTTTGTCGTCCGCTGATAGCCTTTGCAAACAGTTTGGAGCCAGATCAGGACCGACAGAACATTGGTCCTGATCTGCATCCAAACTGTTTGACACTCTGATAGTGTTCCAAGATTTTTTTTTGAAAAGGTTAATGTTGAAAAAAAAAGTCAACAGACTACAATAAAAGCAGAAAAATTACCAGCATGCAAAGTCTTAACCCAATCACGACTGCAGCAGATTACAAATTTTGCGACATCTTTCTAGTTTTCGACAAAAACAAGGTATGATATTTCATGAGAATCGTCTGCCAGCAGACGATTCTCATGAAATACCATGCCTTATTTGTTATTTTTTAAAAAACAGCAAAATTTGAAATTGTCGTCTGCTGCAAATTATAGGTGGCGTTTTAAGGGTTAACAATTCATTCCTTTTCAAATGAAAAAAGTCAATAAGCAATGCTTATTAGATACCCCCCGCACAGTAAGAGTCAGTGAAAAAACTTGGCAAGTTATAGTTCGAACAAGAAGACCTTAGTTTTGATACGACGATTTTAGTAGAATCTGTGCAAACAAAAATTATAAACTCCTTCATGCATATGTTCAATGTGTCTACATTGTATCCGCAAAGTATCAAATTGCTCCATCAAAAGCTGTAGTAGGAGTTGATCGGCCCATAAAGGCACTATCCATGCATATACAAAAGCCATATAAGGGAATAATTGTCTAAGTTCTCACAGTTGTCATTTTGTCAAAATTATTTTTTGTGAACCAAACTCCTTCATGCATATGTTCAATGTGTCTGCATTGTATCGGCAAAGTATCAAATTGTTCCATCAAAAGCTGTAATAGGAGTTGATCAGCCCATGAAGGCACCATCTATGCATATACAAAAGCCTAATAAGGGAAAAATTGTCTAAGTTCTCACAGTTGTCATTTCAAAAATTATTTTTTCTGAACAAAACTCCTTCACGCATATGTTCAATGTGTTTAAATTGTATAGGCAAAGTCTCAAATTGTTCCATCAAAAGCTGTGGTAGGAGTTGATCGGCCCATGAAGGCACCATCTATGCATATACAAAAGCCTTATTAGGGAGATTTCAAAAATTATTTTTTCTGAACAAAACTCCTTCACGCATATGTTCAATGTGTTTAAATTGTATAGGCAAAGTTTCAAATTGTTCCATCAAAAGCTGTGGTAGGAGTTGATCGGCCCATGAAGGCACCATCTATGCATATACAAAAGCCTTATTAGGGAGAATTGTCTAAGTTCTCACAGCTGTCATTTTGTCAAAAAATATTTTTTCTAAACCAAACTTCTTCATGCATATGTTAAATGTGTCTACATTGTATAGGCAAAGTATCAAATTGCTCCATAAAAAGCTGTGGTAGGAGTTGATCGGCCCATAAAGGCACTGTCTAGTCATATACAAACACCTTATTAGGGAAAAATTGTCTAAGTTCTCACAGCTGTCATTTTGTCAAAAATTATCTTTTCTGAACTAAACTCCTTCATGCATATGTTCAATGTGTCTACATTGTATAGGAAAAGTATCAAATTGTTCCATCGAAAGCTGTGGTAGGAGTTGATTGGACCATATATGGCCTATAATAGCATAAGCACAAAGCACTATATTAAAAGCCATTTAGAACTACAAAGAGAAATAACTCTAATAGAATTGGCCCCTAGCCCTTACTTTTTTGTCTCAAGTATTTGTCTTGCATATATGAACATGTTTGCAAGGTTTGATGAAAATCCAGCAATGACTCTTCGAGTTATTAAGGAAAAAGCACTATATTAAAAGCCATTTAGAACTACAAAGGGAAATAACTCTAATAGAATTGGCCCCTAGCCCTTACTTTTTTGTCTAAAGTATATGTCTTGCATAGATGAACATGTTTGCAAGGTTTGATGAAAATCCAGCAATGACTCTTCGAGTTATTAAGGAAACAAAGCGTTACGGACGGACGCACGGACGGACGCACGCACGGACGGACAACGTGAAAACAGTATACCCCCTACAAACAAAGTTTGCGGGGGGTATAATTATGGTATTATGTAAAGAGGAAGGCTCAAGCAAGACTGCACAGGGTTTCTTGAGGTGTTGTTTTTGCCATAATGACATTTTTCTTGAGAGTTGGCTGGCGTCTTTTTTAGTTGATTTGAAGCAATCACAGCTCATGTATTTAGGAGAGAAGGCATTGACACAACTGACAGATCTAGATATTTTATTTTATGTACAATAATGCGACAAGATATAAAGCCCTATAGAGCTAATACAATGACAATGGTAAATCTGATAAGGGGAGATAATCAAATTGTATCACAGGAACTTTGTTTGAATGCATGATTTTATGATAAGTGTATACATCCTAACTAATCTGACAGGTCTGTGCAATTATCATAAATCAGAGTTCCCACAGAAATTCAAAAACACAATTCCATGATTTTCCATGATTTTCCATGATCAACAAAGTAATTTCCATGACTATTTAATGCACAGACTCCAACCTCCCAATTTAGCAGCAACTTCACCACTCTGAGCATAAATGCGATGTAGCAACAACAGCATGCTTGTAGACCATGCATGCACTTTGAAATAATTAAAACTTGAAACCACCAGTAGCCAGAAAAATAACTGTCAGACACACAACTGGTGGTTTCGTTAAATTATTTCACAAAATTCCATGATTTTTCCGGGTTTTTTTCATATTCCATGGTTTTTCCATTCATGGAACTTTTTTTTAGTGATTTTCCAGGTTTTCCATGATTTCAAAAGCTAAGGGGAACCCTGATAAATCCATATCAATAAGTACAAACTGTTCTTCTAGAACTCGAGCGTAAATGACCCATGTCAAGTCAAACCAACATAATAACCTAGATGTGCCCAGGACTGATTCTGATCAGTCTGAGGATTAATGCTGTCGCATCCTATTCTTTGGATAAAGGCTGCTGAGACCAGCCTGCATGAAAGACTAAAATGATATGAGTAATCTGAGTTTTCGGGCAGCTAATCTGAGCAGGTGTTCATTGGACAGCTGATCTGAGTTTTCATTGGGCTGCTGATCTGAGACTTCATTGGGCAGCTGATCTGAGTTTTCATTGGGCAACTGATCTGAGTCTTCATTGGACAGCTGACCTGAGTTTTCATTGGGCAGCTGATCTGAGTCTTCATTGGACAGCTGATCTGAGTTTTCATTGGGCAGCTGATCTGAGTCTTCATTGGACAGCTGATCTGAGTTTTCATTGGGCAGCTGATCTGAATTTCATATTGGGCAGCTGATCTAAGTTTTCATTGGGCAGCTGATCTGATTTTGTTGGGCAGCTGAACTGAGTCTTCATTGGGCAGCTAATCTGAGTCTCTGTTGAGCACTTAGATTGTTTTGATGGTAACTACACTGTATATCCAGGAATCACTTCAATCACAGATTATAGCCATAGATCAGATCATATTCTACCACAATTGCTAATTTTGCTGCTTCAACTTGAATAAATTCTAGCCAAACTCCTCCATCTAACTGCTCGAACCCAAGTCTGCCATGTCATATTTATCAGCTTGTAATCAGCTTATGCCTCTTTCAAAAATTAGCCCAATATGCATGCGTGAAAATTTTCAGAATTTTCCTGAATTCAGTATTTTACGGCTGACTTTCCATGGAAAGTCGGCCTTAAAATCCTGAATAAGGCAAATTATAATTGCTTCTTTGATTTATACTTATTATTTAGTCATGGACGGAAAATCAACTCTTTCTAATTACAGCAGGTCTATTTCCATGTAGCGGGAGATGGTCTGCCCTTCTGTTCCCGAACTCCTCTCAATCCCATGGCACCAGGTCCTAGCTTGTTTTTAGGGTCAAGAGTGATTGGGTCTGACTGGGCGAGATCTTCATCAAATCTGTGAACATATACATAAGTGAAATGAACATTCAGTCATTTAACCCACCTACTGGCACCCATTGTTTATTCTAGGCATGGAGATTGGGAGATTCCCACAAATTTTTGAAAGATACCCCCCCCCCCCCACCCCTAATTTTAAGGAGGGTGGGGGATATTTTTATATAGACAGAGAAGTTTAAAAGTAAAACGCTCTCTATGCTATAAAAATCCCCCTGGTTTTCGAATCCTAGAATAAACCCTGCTCACCTTACATAATAAGAAGAGGCAGTCTAGGTTTAACAAAAGTTAATATAGCAAATCTGAAAATTTAATGGTTTAATACTTGAAAGGTCATGTCTCAAATAACCCATATTAAGCCTAGTGTCCTTTTTGTTGGACATAGTAGTCAAACAATGCAGACCAGTATCAGATTCTGATCAGGGTCTCCACTGTTTGTTTACATAATGTTCTATTAAAATTTGAATAAATTTGAAAAATACCAGTGACCTCCTATCAACCTTTAAAACGAAAATGGACTGGTCCAATTGATAAGAGTGGGAAATTCAATTCAGCTGAAATGGGTTAATGCAAAAACCAGTAAACATACATTATAAGACTTATTTCTAATCAAGCTGAAAGAACCCTTGTATGGTTTACTATTAGTACATTAGGTGATTGTTTTCAGGATTATTTTCATATTTAACTACACATTATGGTTACTTTTGCATTCTGTTTTGTCACCTGCAGATATAATTTTAGAAATTTTGAAAAAATAATTCGGGAAAACAATCATTGTATCCAGATCAGCCCGACATCTGGGTACATACTGTTTGCAAAGGTTATCAGCAGGTGTTAAATTTGCCACTATGGGGAATAAATAATGTTCTTACATTCTTTTAAGATGGAGTGAATTTGAGCCCAGGTATTTGTTTGTTTGTTTGATTTTATTCTTTACGTCCCATCAAAAATCTTTCAGTTAAACAGGGACGGGTCTTCCTGGGTTGAACCAGTACTAAACTAGGATAAATGTGTATTGCTCAAGGACCACAATGCAGTGACGCCGGTGAGGCTCGAACCCGCGGCCCCTTGGTCTCGAGTCAAGCACTCTACCACTAAGCCACTGCGCTCCCTATTTGAGCCCAGGTATGAGATAAAGTCAGACCAATTCTACATTACACAATCTCAGGGCTTCATATAAAGATGCTCTGTCTCATATTTTGGGAAAATAATCACATTTTTACATCTTAATTGTTTCCTTGTCCAGACCTATGATTCCAGAGAGTGTGTATGTTTCATAACTTTTTAGATTAGAAGTTTAGAAGAAACCTAGCATCACCAGCTACCACCAATTAAATCCACTTACAGAACATAGAAATTTCCAAGCACATCTTTTGAAACAGTCTTGTTCCACCGAACACTGAAAAATGAAGCAAAATATAAAACACAGTGACAGAGAAAGTTAAGTAGTGACTCCTAAAGGCAAACAGGGAAGACCCAGCTGAAATGCCCCATAATTTATTTGAGTAAAATTTAAATTAAATTCATCAGGGTCTAGACTATTTGCGAAGGCAAAATGATCTTCAGAGAGGGAAATGTAATTTTTATTTGAAAATAATAACCTGTGATCCCTCAATATATATAATGGCCTATTAACCTGTGACCCATCAATAAACAGTCAAATCTCGGTTATCCGAACGTCGATTATCCCAAACTACTGCGTTATTTGAAGATGACGGACAGTCCCGATTTTGTTCTCTATTATCTATTGCAATAAAACTACCGATTATTCAAATTTCAATTATCCGAAAAAGTCAATTTTTTCGAAGTGATTTGTCCGTCCCGATTAATGAAATTGCTATTAAATTACCCTTCGAAGTCCAAATGTCATGCATGGTTATCATGATTTCTTTGTTTGGTCGAGTTTGATTTTACACACCCCAGTGATTTAGCAAACATAGTTGCAACAGGTAATTGACACTGGATTAACGTTCACACTATTACGCAATGAACCGTTGAGTGAGTAAATTGTGTCTTTAATTAAGGTTGTCTGCAATGATGGTTTTGTTTGATGTTTTTTAAATGTCTAATTAGGTGCATAAATGAGCTAAAATTGATTTTAATCTGATCGCCTCTCATTATTTGATTTATTCCTGACCAAAGTTTACATTAAGCAAACACACCAAGCGCACCAACTTTGTACAACCTATCAGAAGATGAAACAGGTTACAACAAAAATAACAATTTCGATAATAGACGAATGTCACAGACATGTGTTTTTGACATGTCTCATCGAAACACTTCTTGTGAATGCCTAAGACACAATTTTACGATTGAGGAAAAACAACCAAAACCTAGGTTTGGATGCTTCAAAGGACCCTCTCATCGAGACGTTTCTTTTTAACACACAAATTGTATGTTTTTGCTGAAAAAAAAAAAAGTTACCAGCCCAAAAAGCACACAACGTTGGGCCACCAATGGCCCACCAGCAATATGCCATCTCAATGGCCTATCGCTGGTAGGCAGTTGATGGCCCGACGTTGTGTGCTAGCTGGGTGGAGACCTTATGACAGTAGGGCGATAAAAAGGAGACAATATTTTGTCAGTAAATTTGGTTTGTCAATTAACAATTAACCTTTATTTTATCATTGTTGTTATCGATGTTGTTACATGTATATAGTGGATGTCATCTGATTTCTTTTCTTTTCTGCGTTCTAAGACCTGCAAAGCATAAGAGATGACAAGGCCACAACCTCCAAGGAGCTCATTTTCTTGAATGTTTTGACAGATGTTCCAATTACTTCACTGAAAAAACAAGTTGAAGTTGCAAACTCTGGCAAAACAATGACGTTCTATGAAAGCATCTGAGCCGAAGTTTTTCGAAAATATCCGAAAACTCCCAATTTCGATCATTCGAACTACCGATTATTCGAAAGGATTCCTGCGGTCTCTGGCACTTTGAATAATCGGGGTTCGACTGTATTTAAAGGACAAGTTTATTTTATCAAATCAGAAGGAAGAGTCCATTAGTGCATAAAGAATTAAACTCCAACCCATTACCACCTTGTATCAATATTTGAGCCAGCTCGTGGGATTTTGGTACTCATTGCATATGCGAGCAAATAAGCAATGCAGAGTTAATTGTAACTAGAACTGTCGGATGCCAACATAGGGCCCCACATAATTCCCTACAGTGAAAAGGGGCAATAATGCACTTTGAAGATTATTATTGTGACCACAAGTGTGAACAGAGAACTTGTCCAAGAGATGGATTAACTCTTTACCCCCTGCAAAATTTTTCATGCTTTTGTCATCTGTTGATTTATTTTTAAATCAACTTTTTTGAAAAAATTTTCAGGAATACCATCAGGGTGTCAAACAGTTTGGATCCAGATCTGGCCAGACGTTTTGTCGGGCTTGATCTGGGTCCAAACTGTTTGCAAAGGTTATCAGCAGACGACACTAGAAGGTAAAGAATTAAAGTAATGCATATATTGAATAATTATTTGAAAGTAATCAGGTGACAAAGAACTAAGTGTGTTTAAAAGAGGAAATGGAGAGGCGGTAGCTCTTTGGTGGCTATTCTGGTTATTGTTTATCAGAAAAAACCCATATTCAAACATGTTTTAATAACAGCTAGTCACATTTATGCTCAGCTTGGTGAAGATGCTGCTAATAGGGAAGGTTGGATGGTGTGCATAAAATGATCATGTAGATTACATTGTTAATCATGGTAAAACATGGAAAAATTATGGAATTTTGCTTTTGAATTTCTGTGGGAACCCTGAGTAGATGTACATGTTGTTTTGTTGTTTATTTTTCGAATTATTCTTTATTCAAGACAGAAGCTGTAAGGTAGAGTGATACACCTTTCTGCTGAAGATGTAGTAGATAGAGTTAACATTGACTTTTGGGCAATAGGCCTTCAACTTAAGATCTTAAAAGGTTTTTAAAAGATTAACTTTGAGTGCTAAATTTCTATAATGGAATCTTCCATCCTAGTTAGCAATTAATTATTTGCCATAGAACACAAACAAAAAGTCCCTGATCAGGCTGCTCCTCTAGGAGCAGTTTTGATCTGGGACTACCATGCTTATCCTGTCCGAGAAATTTGGTTCTGGTACCGAAAGGGTTAACGAGGTTCATACAGGCAAGTTTGTGTAAAGTTCAAGGACCTTTCAAGGGCTTTCAAGGACTTCTAAACAACTATACTACTGTTTTCAAGGACTGAAAACTTATGAAAAATACTGATTTAGACATTAAAATTGTACTTCAGATATGCTAGACTGCATTACTGAAGATATTATTTTAAGAAAATAAGTATAAATTGTGTTGCCTTTATTTGGTGCAGCATATGCTACAGTAACACCAAATAAAGGCACCAAAATTTTATACTGATTTAGATCTCCAAAGACAGTCTCAAATCCTCCTGTAAATGGTAAAATTCAAGGACTTTTCAAGGCCTTTGAGTGTTTTTCAAGTACTTTGTCAAGGCAAATTAAATAAATTTTCAAGGACTTTTCAAGACAGTCATGTATATTCAAATACTTTTCAAACATGTGCAAATCCTGGTTAAACAAAAAGACTTGACTTTTCAAATCTATGGAGAATGTGGTAATGTATTTTTATGCCCCCGCCATTTATTATGGGGGGGGGGGCATATAGCATCACCCTTGTCCGTACGTCTGTACATACGTACGTACGTCCCGTCCCGTACGTACGAAAAATGGTTTCCGGGCGATATCTTTTGAATACATTGGTGTATTGGATTCATATTTCATACACAGGTATATAAGCATAAAATACAGGTCAAGTTCGATTACGGACAAAATCCACCAAATATTATCAGAGTTATGGCCCTTGATCTCTGAATGAAAAATGGTTTCCGGGAGATATCTTTTGAATACATTGGTGTATTGGATTCATATTTCATACACAGGTATATAATCATAAAATACAGGTCAAGTCCGAATACGGATTAAATCCACCAATTATAATCAGAGTTATGGCCCTTTGTTAATGTCAATGCCCTATTTATGTGAATTTGACAATAGCGGGGGCATCCGTGTCCCATGTACACATTTCTAGTTGAATAATGTGTTGTCATTTTTTAACAAATCAGGGTTACTTACTCAGGTGCTTCCCCAGGTGGTATAACAATATTGATCACATCATTCATGAGTTTATATTTCATAATTCTGTCACTCGATGTAGTACTCGTCAAAGATGGTGAGGCATTCACTTCTATCAGCCATGGCTTCAAATTGTCATCAATTATAATATCATACCTATAAGATAATTAAGAAATGAATTCAATTTTTTGAATGTTCATGGAATCATGAATACTTCGGGTCTCTTGCAAAGTAAGTGAAGCCGGAAGGGCTTCATGTTAACTTTGCAAGAGACCAGAAGTATTCATTCCAAAAATTGAATTTATTGCTTATATTTACATTTTATTTTAAATATCTAAAATATGAAAATATTTTTAATTTAGGAATTTAAATATTTTTGTATTTAAAATATAATCGTGTTAACGGTTTAGTCCGAGTGTAAAATGGAAAAAGCAGAACAGCCAGTGTGAACACCGACAGCCAATGGAGCAAACAAGAGGCTTGTTTTGCATGTGCGACTCAGCTGTCGATCACAACACCAGTATCACTTCTGGCAAATGAGTCCAATATTCGAAGCGTATTGCATGGGCAAGTGAGCTTGGCAGCTGAATCAAATTTGTGCAATTCATGAGGCTATGAACGGTTGCAAAAATTTAAAGATTCATTAAATGATTTCTTCGAAAATGTGAATAATAAGTAATGTAACAATTTACTATAATTCCTATCACACCATACATGAGTACATTGATCATCATAGAAATACATTTTTTGGGGCAAATTATATCCTGTGACCCGTCACTATATACAATGGACCATTGTGACTTTATTGCATGTGACTCTGGAAAATTCCATTGATCTGAAAAGGCTTAACAGGAGATAAAGTCCCAAAGTATCTTAACCCTTAAAGCGTCAATCACGACTGCAGCAGACGACAGATTTTGCGACATCTTCCCTAATTTTGGAAAAAAAAGGTATGACAATTCATGAGAATTGTCTGCCAGCAGACAATTCTCATGAAATATCATGCCTTATTTGTTATTTTTGAAAAAGCGGTAAAATTTGAAATTGGCATCTGCTGCAAATTGTAGGCTGATCTGAGTCTTGATGGCCATGCACACCATTTTAAAAGGTATTATCACTATACAGCTCATGACATTTTTTTTTCAATTCATGCGCATGAATCCAACAGCAGCCATCAAAACAGAAAAACAAGTTCTTTGTAAACTTAGCTCTGGCATTAGCTGCAAACTTACCCGTAACATTCAAAACAGTGTCTGTCGTTTGAAATCACTCCCTGGAAAATAATAAAAGGAGTTTAAGTTAAACTTGTGCTTTATAAATATAAGACGGAACTGAGGCAAGGGCTCAAGGCTATACCAACTGTGTGATAAGATGGGCCTCATCACAAAAAAAAAAAAAGTGAGTATGACCAGGAAATTCCACATTCACATACTGGACTGACAAACTAGAAAGGACCCAAGAATCACACCACAAACCAAGGAACAACCCCCCCCCCCCCCCCCACACACACACACACAATGAGAGCAACAACAAACAATTGATAAGCAAACACAGATTCACTGCCATAGAATTGACAGCAGCCTAGGCCACATTGGGGGCCTATATGCATTTTACTGACCAACTCTTCACTCTAGATTCTGCTCTTGTTAAAACACAAAAATGATTTAGTTTACCTGACTTTGTTTCATGCAAACAGGTGCAGACTATAAAGTCAGATCATTGCCTTTGTTATTTATTTCCCATAAACTTGCAACATTTCAATATTTGTTCAACATATCATTGCACAGCCTTACCTATAGAGTCGACTCACGTTAACTCAACTATGCATAACTCAATACTATCACTTATCTCGACATGACGGCCCAGTCCCATTATTTTCCCCTATATATTATTGAAATTCCACAACGTTTATCTCTACAATGGCTAAGTCAATAAAACTGATAACGTGTTATGAAAAACTGGTCCCGCTGATCAAGTTTAATGTATTTTACAATGCCTAACTCAATTCCATTTCATAAGAGAAAACAGTCATTAACTGAATGCCTCTCCAATTAATCCATCGTTTTCAACATTAATTATCCCCATTGAAACCACCAATTGTTTGATCACTTAATCCAAGTGTGTGACACATGCAGTTGTAAATTAGTGTGTTGTATAATTATATAGTTGACCTGGGTTGGCGAATTCTATTGATCTATTGTGTACAACTTCAAAGCGGGTACATGTATGTGACAGTATGAGCTAATGTGTTATATTTTAGCAATCTCTTGAGTATTAAGCCTGTCCGATGACTGCTTGTTTTAAATAAGGCCAAAATTTAATTTAATTGTTTCCCGGGCCATTTTTTTATTATTTTGAAAACAGATGCAGCGTTTTATTTCAGGCACTGGACAGTTGTGCGTGTAAGGTTATTTTCGGACATTGGTCATATCATGATAAAAATAGATTGGGAACAAGCCGACGAAAATTAAAACGAGCATGTACACTGTTGGGGCTTAAAAATATGATGACGTACGAAAGGGTAAAACCTGCGACCACGGGACCAGTTTCCGATACTTACTTAGAACTAAAAATGCTATGTTTATTTAATTTTGTCTAAGAAAGTGAAAAAAATAGCCATAGTGTCGGGACCGCAATGGTACCTGAGAAACAATTCTTATTTTCCCCTTTTTATTCTTTCTTTTTTATTTCAATTCCAAATGTCAATTGATTCTTTGGTCAATTCATCCTGCAGTTCATTAATGTAATAGCATCCAATAACGATCTATTGTTGGACGAGTTGAGCCCCAAAATGGTGGCTATAAGTCATGATTTGGTTACCTTGAATTGCTGATAACTCGACATATTTTGCCCAGTCCCTTGAAATTCGAGGTTTTGACTGTATATGTATAGAGTATAATTGTCGCTTATGGTGTAAATAGAGGATAACACTTAATCCCTTTTTCGCAACGAGTTTAATAAATTCAATAATACTGGAGCACGAATGTAGAATTCTATTTATCATATGACATTAAAATTATTTTGAAATCCTTTTTTTTTTGGCGGTAAATGTTAGGATTTTGCCATATGTGTGACGTTAAAAACGTCATTTTATAACTAGTGGTTTATTGATTTTAATGCATGGCTTTATTTCACTCCCAGACACGACGTCATATGATAAATATTTTTAAAGAATACTTAATTAATACTTAACACTTGTTACTGCAGTTGTCTGACATCAACTTACCGCAACAGCCTTCAGAGAATGAACTATGAGCCAATCCATTTCATCAAACAATTTATCAGTCACCTGAAATAATATCATAAATAGTTTTAATTTGTGGGCGGAGCTTATTTGCATAATTTTAAAACTTTAATAACTTTTGACCCATTTTTTCATGGGGTTTCCAGCATTTTGATTCTCTCATTACTGTTATTTAAATCAGGAAGAGTTTTAAAAGTGTTTTTTGAAGATTCACAAGACCTTTAATATGCTCTTACTATTGACGTTTCTGCTCAGTTTTATAATAGCTGGTTTTAAATGTTTTAGTGAACCTTTTACCTCATAGAGATGCCTTTAAACACTTTTGCAAACAGAGCAGATCCTGTAAGAGCTGCATGATCAGGGTCTACTCAGTTTGCTTATTGAAATATGATATATCTGATCCAACACTAGTGGACCTGACAAGTAATTTCTTTGTTCTATATGCCAACACGAAAGTTTATTTATATGATTATCTAAGGTGGGTGTAGCCTAGCATGAAATACCATTAAAGGAAAGGGTTGACTATAAAAGAGCTAAAATTGATATTTGAAAATGCTTTGATTTTGCTAGATATTTTGTAATAAATGTTTTCATTAAATTTAAAAGGGCTCAAATTGCAATTTGAAAATGTCAGATGAATAAGTGTCCTGATTTCTCTAGATATCTTGCAAATTGTACAAAAAATTATGCAACCTGTGCAAATTGTGCAATGCAATGCCAATAGAACATAAACTTTATAGTGATCAATCCTCCTTTGGTTTGCCTGGTCCCTCAAAAGATATTTGAACATTCAGCCTAGTGGTCCTGTGTTCAAACAGCTTCCTCAAGACCTTGTAAATGGTTCTATTATTTAAGGAAAATTGGGCCTATGGCAGAAAGCAGAACATTGCTAAAGGGGGCATGAGGGTTGCTGCATTAACTCTTATGAATAGAATCAATTAAACCAAGTCTGCTAATTTCAATTATTTTAGATTCTCTATTTCATTAGTACATATCCTGCCCCTATGTAACACACCTCATTATAATACAGATTTGGATATTGATCCAGTTAAGGCTTAAAGTACATGTTCATGTTTTGGCTCCCAAATTTTTTAACCATGTAATTTTTCAAAGGAATTATAGGAAAATGACCATGAAATGGTCATTTTCTTGTAATTCCTTTGTAAAATTACCCCCTTTATAACATTGTTCACGCATAACACTGTCCATTCCTATGGATCCAAAATATAGCACTATAAAGGGACTGCACTGTTTGATTTGATTCTTTACGTCCCATCAACAATCTTTCAGTTATATAGGGAAGGGTCTTCCTGGGTTGAACCAGTACTAAGCTAGGATTAATGTGCCTTGCTCAAGGACCACAACGCAGTGACGCCAGTGAGGCTCGAACCCGCGGCCCTTTGGTCTTCAGTCAAGCACTCTACCACTAAGCCACTGCGCACCCATGGGGACTGCACTGTATTGGCTTGTCCATATTGTTTATAAAGTTACCTCCTTTCCTCTGCTACTCTCCAAATACAACCTTAAGTTCTGCACTGTCCATTTTCCTCCATGCACTGCGTTATAATCATCCTGTTGAATAAAAATAGAAAATTTGACATAGTACTCTCCCTTTATTATTACAAGCTTGTAGTATTCAGCCATTTGGTCTCTGTATCGCGGTATGCAATGTCCCGATCTCTTGTAAAACTAACAGAGATAGGAACCAGTTGGGGTGTGGCTAGACAGTGACCTAATAGTTGATAAATATCAAACACTTTTCATTCTCAACTCAAATTAGCTTGAATTTTGTTGGTGTTTTAAGATAATGACCAAGAAAAATGACATGAAACCCATTAAAAAAAAGCATTGAATGCTTGGCAGAGCCACACATTTTATCTCTTTACCCCGACTCACTTTAAAAACTTAATTCTACGTCAGCACTTACGTAATACGTTTTTTGTTAAGCCCAAGTTCAAGTTCTCACTAAAATCACTGTAACTATTGTACATGTTGTAATGAGCACATAACTGATTTGTTATACCCGCTTTTTTCTTTAGAAAAAAAGGGTATATTAATTTCGTGTCAAAGTCGGTCCGTCGCCCGTCCGTCCGTCCGTCTGTCTGTCCGTCCGTGCGTACGTCCATCCGTCACGTTTCTTGTAAATGTATCTCCTCCTAAACCGTTAGAGGTAGCAACTTCAAACTTTGTAGTTGAATAGGTCACATGATGTAGAGGGTACTGGGCAACATTTCGTGTGACCTTGACCCCAAGGTCAAGGTCAAAGGTCAAATATTGTATTTACTTGTAAATGCATCTCCTCCTAAACGGTTAGACGTAGCAACTTCAAACTTTGTAGCTGAATAGGTCACATGATGTAGAGGGTACTGGGTAACATTTTGTGTGACCTTGACCTGAAGGTAAAGGTCAAAGGTCAAATATTTAATTTTCTTGTAAATGCATCTCCTCCTAAACCTTTAGAGGTAGCAACTTCAAACTTTATAGCTGAAAAGGTCACATAATGTAGAGGGTACTGGGCAACATTTTGTGGTCCCAAGGTCAAGGTCAAAGATAAAATAATGTATCTTCTTGTAAATGTATCTCCTAAATGGATAGACCTAGCAACTTCAAACTTTGTAGCTGGATAGGTCACATGATGTAGAGGGTACTGGGCAACATTTTGTGTGACCCCAAGGTCAAGGTCAAAGGTCAAATATTGAATTTTCTTGTAAATGCTTCTCCTCCTAAAGCTTTTGATGTAGTAACTTCAAACTCTGTAGGTGCATAGGTCACATGATGTAGAGGGCACTGGGCAACATTTAGTGTGACCTTGACCTGAAGGTCGAGGTCAAATAATGTACCTAATGCATCTTCTCCTAAGCTGTTGGACGTAGCAATATCAAATTTTGCCCCTGATTTACAAAGGGAGTGGTTTATCAACTGTACCAAAGCAGCTCCTATGAGATACACGGCCACCAATTCAGCTCCTTCATCGTAAAATTCAATGATAATAAATTCATGAGAGGGACTCCCTAAAATGCAGAAGCGGGACTCGATTCATGTAAGTAGCAGCGTGTTCTCTTATTTTATTATCAAATACTCACATTTTAAGGGGTGTTTCGAAAATCGGAGAATGCTTTTTGATGGGCCATTAATCTAGCTTCGCTGTCGTACTAATTGATTGTTTGTAGCCTGAGGAGTGTGTCTGAAATTCAGTTCAAGGCGGACGCAATAACGGGTGTTTTGATGTCAACATTGAAATTATGACACAAAACTGTTTGAAATCTCCCCACTATCAAGAGTCTTTTTGAAACACAAGGGCTTGGGCAACTTTAAATGCTGATGTATCAACATATATCAAAAATATAAGTGTGTATTTACTCTGTGTTAAAATTAAGATATACTTTGAATGAGATGGGTCTACGATGCAGAAGATGGACTAATTATGCAGAAGATGCACCAGCTATGACGGATTGGGATCATTAATGAAGTTGATTTTATTAGACATCTATCAACCCTGATCTTTACCGTTCATTTATACCATGTCTCTTTGTAAAAATCTTTGTAAAAGTCCCTGCCCTGGGAGATCTTCAACTACATAAAAATCCACGTTCTGAAAAAATTAAATAAAATTGGCAGTTTTTGCCAGAGCATTATCTAAGAAAAGGTTTTATACATAACACCATATTTCCAAGGATGTGTCAACCCCCTTGGAAAACGAGGGAACCCCTCTGAAACCTTGGAAAACAAATAAACCATTGGACCTCCACTGTAAAACTCCTAATTCTAAGTTGCCAGAGCTTTTTTTCTGTCAGCTGGGTCTGGACTCCCACTGACGATTCCTGAATCAGTGCATGGAATTTTTTTGGGCTTGTCCGTTTGTTCTTCCATCTGCCCTTCGAACACTATCCCATACCTGCGACGTCTTTGAGAAAGGTCATTCTTTGTCATGTTTGGATTATCTGCCATACTAAGCTATGATAAGATAGCACTGTTGTACCGATTACGGCAACATCGAACAGAGCTGCTTCATAGCTGTATTAGAGGAAAGTCTTCAACTACTAAATGAATGATGTCACCTGTCACTATACTCAAACACCACCATACATTGGTGGTGAGACCCAAACAAGCAACTCTAAAGCTCTACTAACTGAGCCACTGCACCCCTAAGTTATGGATAAGAAAAACAAAACAGGGGACCTATAGGATTACTACTGCTCCAACAAACTGGTTTTGATCGTCAGAAGAAAATCAATACTGGAAACCCCACAGGGGGTGGGGTTAAGACAACTAAGAAGTCATGTTAGTACCAATACTAATTTGAGAGAAGAAAAGAGGACTTTACACTGTTAAAAAAAGGGGTTTTCACATAATGAAACGAGGACATTCGTATGATTTTTCTCAAAAAGGAGAGCCAATCTGAATCGGGGATCAACCAGGCTGCACACAGGATTATCTGTAATATAATTCCCCACCTAAAAGAAGGGAAAATGGGAGTCCAGTGGCTCAGTGGTAGAGTGCTTGACTCGAGACTGAGAGAACGCGGGTTTGAGCCTCACCGGCGTCACTGTGTTGTGGTCCTTGAGCAAGACACATTTATCCTAGCTAAGTACTGGTTCAACCCAGGAAGACCCGACCCTGTTTAACTGAAAGATTGTTGATGGTACATAAAGAATCAAATCAAACAAAACAAAGAAGGAAAAACTTGTAGTCTAATAACATGAAGTGAGACATTTAAGTTGTTGAACGTTGTAATGCAGCATTATTAAAGTCAAAGACAATAATTTTAGGATACATGACCCAACAGTGCCTACAACTGTGCGATCAACTTGATCCATCTTCTTCATAGTAAGATCCCTCCCCTTCATAACTAGTTCCCTTTATGAATATATAATCCCCTTCCTTCATAGTATATAGATTATTCTTCAATTACAGGCCATTAAATAAAATAGAATGGTGACATATATCTATTATCTATCAAAACAAGACGTAGAAATTAATATAGAAATTATAAGTTGATAAACGGTTTGACGCGGTATGTTAAGGTTGAAAATTTACAACACGACCTGAAAATACACACCATGCATACACGTCAACATTGATTTCAAACCACAGCAAATGCTTCCAACAGATTGGCTGCAGGTATTTGTTCTTATGTCATTGGCCCATCAAATAGCATTCTCCGATTTTTGAAACATCTCTTTAAATGCGAGTAATCAATAACAAAACAAGAGAACATGTTGTTTTTTACACGAATCGAGTCCCCCTTCTGCATTGTAGGAAGTCCCTCTCATAAATTTATTATTATTGCATTTTACGATGAAGGAGCAGGATTGGTGGCCGTGAGATAGTACGTACTTTCTGCTCAGATCACAGCCAACTTACCCCCGTTTTCTGTATAGATACATTTGTAAGATGAACAAACATATTATCCAGTTCATTCACATTAGCATTGTATTTCACGGTGCAGAATCGACAGAAACCAAGTTTAAACCTGAAAAAAAAATGGAAAAAAGTTAACAATTAAAAGTCAAACCTGTCATCAGGAGTTATATCATGTAGATGAGTCATTGTGACAAAGTGGATAAACACCAGAAATTGTATTTGTAAAATACTGTGCCCAAATTTCTCAAAACCATATGCTTTCCATATTGTTCTTCCTGAAACAAGGGCCATAACTTTGAGTGTATTTTTAAAATTTCTTAAAAAGTTAATCAAATAATCAGCTCATCAAGCTCTATAATATCTGATCATGCTTCAAGAGATATTTTGCTTAGACTTGCTAACAAGAAACGCTTGACAGGCAAGTTTATATAAAAACTAAAAAAAAAAAAAGATGCTAAAATAATTGCAAGAATGAGTCAGCCAATATATACCACCCAACCAGTTGTGGGTTGTCTATGTACTTGGATATCACATATCTTTGATCTTTAAAGGTCACTTACATGTAACATTTTAATGGTTGGAATGAAGTGACTACAGACCAAACTTCTTTCCGCCAATAAGTAAAGGAGAGTCAATGTACTTGGATATCACACAGTTTATTTTTAGAGGTAACTTACATGTAACATTTTAATGGCCGGAACGAAGTGACTAGTACATATAATCTCAGATCAAACTTCTTCCCACCAATGAGTAAAGGATTGTCTATGTACTTGGATATGACATAAGTATCTTTAGAGGTAGGTGGCAGAAAACTGAAACAACAAGATAAATAAATGATAGCAATACACCAAAATACAACCAGGACCCTAGCAGGTTAGCAAAGAGGTGGTTCATGAACTCAAATTTGGAGATATAGCTGTCATGCAAATATAAACAATTTGCAGTAGAGCGACAGGAATTTTAATACTGATTGGCAGAAGGGATATTTAAAAGAGGTAAAGTCAATGGACATGATACTTGGAAAGTGTAAATTTCCAAATAGTTTCCTTCCTTATTTTAAGTAACATATGTTTTAGGTACACATTGGAATTGCCTCTATGAGCCAATTCCTAGGTGTACCTACAACATATGTCTTTTCAATAAATGAGTTTTTCACCATAAGCTTTTTTTAAACAAATTCTCAACCACTTTCATTTGTTCAAAGAAATGAGCATGTAGAAATGAACAAGTTTTCATGTAGTTTGTTATGCACCTGGATGACAATAATAGACTGTCTATTCTATGCTTCTGACAGCTTATCTTGAGATGTTTCATGGGAGTATATTGCTAAATTGCTAGTTGCGTGGTTGTAAATACCATATTTACTCAGGGTTTTCTAATTCAAAAATTAGCACAAAAAAAATGTAAAATATGTAATGGTCTAAATAAAAATTCAAACACTTTTCTCTTCTCTCCCTGTTCTCAAATATAAAGTTGGTTATCAGGGCTGAAAATGACAATATGCTTGTAAGAATAGCAAACAGGGAAGACACTGATCAGAATTATTCTCCATAAGCAATCTGATATGGATCTACCTTGTTTTTAGGCATTTTTGGCAGGCAAAATTTTTGAACATCAACTGCAGTATTGTATTATGATCTGGAATTTGTAGTAATTTAGTAGGTTCAAGTTTCTTCAATTGTTTTGGGTAGACTATAACTACACATAAATACAAGTCCCATTTCTGCACAATCAATTTATTTACATAACATCGTAGCCAGGGGGGACAATGCCCCCTGCACAGTGAAAAGTACTTTTAATTCTACATATTACTTTCTCCACAGTCACCAAATATAAAATTTTTAGATGTGCACTATTCGAAAGTCAAACTTATTCTGTCTTTCTTTTTCTTACTTTCCCAGATGCAAAATTATGATTAACTACCCGTCAATCATACAGTTTGCCTCTGAGCTAGTATTTTAACAATTTTACTGAATTAATTTTTATTGAAAAAATGATTTAACCATTATGATAAAATTATTACATTGAAAGATGTGTATTTCCTTGTGAATACCACCAAAGGCTGTACAACGCATTAAGTGTTATTTTATCTATGAGAAAAACTTAAGAAGTGTTAAAATCGAGAATTATTGAAATATACCTAAAATCATATAAAAAAAAACACCCTGTGATAGTATAATTCAGTTATATGACGACATTTTCTCTTTATGACAAGAGGGCCAAGTGGCCCTAAATTTCTCAAACTGGGTAGAGGTCCACTAGGTCATGCTACATACAAAATATCAAGGCCTAGAAGGTTCTTTCCAGCACCCAAAACGTATGTTAAAACTGATGGGTAAGAAATATTAAAAATTTTACACTCCAAAATTTAGCGATGCAAGTGCGGATCCAGAGGGGGGGGACAGGGGGTCCAGACCCCACCTGGAAAATCACAAGTTATATGGGTTTCTATAGGAAATAGGCAATTGGACCCCCTCCCCCTGGAAAAAGTTGGACCCCCCTGGAAAATGTTGGACCCCCTCTGGAACCTTGAAAAATGATCGATTTCTTTGAAATTGACCATTTGACTTCTGCAAAAAAAGCTGAGGACTAAAAAAAAAAAAGAAAAAAAAAAAAACATCAGAGCTTCTTTTTTGTCAGACTGACCTGGACCCCCCCTGACGAAAATTTCTGGATCTGCGCATGTTATCTAAACCTATGCTGTATACCTACTTGCTTGTTTTACTGTCTCTAGACCATTTCTTCAACTGTGAAAGTTTGTTCACCAGAAATATACCAATACCTCTTGCTGAAACATGAACATGGAAAAGTTGCACTCCTGGCCCCGAGGTTATAAAAAAAAATTCCGTACTCAACTCAGCTGAGCATGAAATTTCAACAGCTCATAAAAACTAAAATCCCGACAAATAAAGAAGTTTCTTGCTTTAATTCTCTCAGATGTTGTATTTTAAATGTTAAAATGCCAACAATTGTTGGCATTTTAACATTTATGAGCAGGATAAATTTCATGCTCAGCTGAGTTGAGCATGGAAAAAGTTTTATAACATCGAGCCCTGGACCATGTCAGACATAGAGGATCAAACATGAGTGCACATGTTTTATTGAGTTTAATAAATTCAATAAAACAAGAGCATGAATGATAGATTCTATTTATCATATGACATTAAGATTACTTTGAAATCTCATTTCTGCCCGTAAAAACGTTATAATTTTGTCATTGTGTATGCAACATTGTTATGGATGTTATAACGTTTCTCGTAAATCTATAAACCACTAGTGGTTTATCGATTTTATTGCATGGTGTTATTTCACTCCCAGACGCTTTGTCATATGATAATTCAATTTAAAAATTCCTCAGTTTTCTGCTTAATTTGTGGCAAAGCTTGTTCTTGAGGACCCATAGGGCCAGTTAAGCAAAGAATTTCAGCTTTAAATCGAGATAATTTTTTTATCCATTAGTTTAAATATGTGTTTTGGGTGCTCAAAAGAACCATCTCATGGAGACAGTTCTTCTGAGTACCCACACCATATGTTTTGGTACAATAATAATTCTTTGGGCACCAAAAACATATGATTTGGTTGAGAAATCAGTTATGCACTCTTATCTGGGGGCCTGAGGACCTAGACCACATTTCGAGAGAAGGCTTTGTTGTCGTTGTTGATTGTTACTCCTATTGTGGGATTCTGTAATTGTTCTATGTTTTGTTATGAGTTACTTTATGTCCATTCTAGTTTTGCAATCATCTTGATTGGAAAGAGAGAGCTGGTTGCTTTGCTGAGTTTGTCTTCCTGGTGTCTTGTGATTGTTGTGTGGCTCTTTCTCGCGGTGCCATGGGTTTTGTCTTCAGTTTGTGATTGTGGTATTTCCTGATCATACTCACTATTTTTGCTGGTATTGACATGTGGGTCATTCTAATGGTGCAGTCAGAACAGCATGTGATATAAAGGTTGATTGAAGGCCACACAGGCCCATGATGGTGTGGGAGTAATTGACAACAAACGACTATTACTGTAAATTTGGAAATTTTGCGAGGGTTTTATTTTTAAGAAACTTCGCATGTGCAAAGTTTCACAAAAATAGAACCCTCGTGAATTAACGAAATCCCTTTGTCGTTTACTGATATAGGTAAATCATGCCCTAGTGGGGATTTTAACATTGCAAATATGTCTTTTAATGCTATTCGCGAAAATAAAATTCTCACGAAAATTTCTGAATTTACAGTATGAGTGGAAGGATGCAAAGAAAGGAACACCTGGAGATCTGCTGATCTGGCCCCGAGGTTATAAAACTTTTTTCATGCTCATCTTAACTGAGCACGAAATTAATCATACTTATAAATGTTAAAATGCCAACAATTGTTGGCATTTTAACATTTATTAGCATGCTAAATGCAACATCTGAGAGTTTGAAAGCAAGGAAAGTCAGTATTTTTCAGCAGTTTTGTTTTTATGAGCAGTGGAAATTTCATGCTCGGTTTAGTTGAGCACGAAAAAAATTTTATAACCTCGGGGGCCAGGGGTGAGATCTTCTATCCAAGTCAGCTACCTGCAGCGTGGCCCACTGATGTGATCTGATAATGCATGATGATGATGATGATGATGATGATGATGATGATGATGATGATGATGATGATGATGATGATGATGATGATGATGATGATGATGATTTACTAACATGACAGGCCTCCAGATAAGAGTGTGTATTGGAAAACTATTTTCTTTATTTATCATCCAAAACATATGTTGTGGGTACTCAAAATAACCGTCTCAATGAGACAGTTCTTTTGAGCACTCAAAACACATGTTTAAATTGACGGGTAAGAAAATAATTACAATTTTACGCTCATAAAATTTCCTTATCTGGATCTATGACATGAAAATATGTACTTAAGTCCATTTCTACTGTTTGACATGTGTACCTTTTCCCATCAATTAGGACAATTGCTGTCTTCACTTTTTATACTGCATACATAGGTTTAGATAGACAAGATTTTTGAGCGTAAAATTGTAAATATTTTCTTACCCATTGGTTTTAACATATGTTTTGGGTGCTCAAAAGAACCGTCTCATTGAGACGGTTCTTTTGAGTACCCACAACATACGTTTTGGTTTAGAAATAAGAAAATCAATTTTTTGGTACACATTCTTAACTAAAGTCTTGTGCACATATGTAATATGGTAACCTATATTCCCTTTTCAGACTACTCCCCTAGAGTCAGTCTGATCTGTTCCATAGTGTTTGCTTCAATATTCTGACTCAGATTTGAAAATACAGTCGAACTTCGATGGCTCGAACTTGTCGGGACCGTCGGTGCGAGTTCGACCCATCCATGTGTTCGAGCGATACCTAGCCTGACAATTTTCAGGTTGGTTCATGTGTACTTTATGTCATCACGGACCCCACGTTTTTTTTTTACCAAAGTTGCAAAGCGCACGTTACACCTGTCACTGATCAATAACCCTTTGCACGCTAGAGTTAAAATGAAAAGCCGCATTTGTTAGCATATGAACCTGTTTAAAGTAAATACATTTTTCATATGCGTATATGCGCAGGCTGATCAATGCATTTGCTTTCGAGTAAGCTGTACCGTTTGTCTTCTTGTGGGTGAATGTTCCCGTTTATGTGTCGCTACAGTTTATGTTCGGTTGTTTATCGTTTCCTTTAGAACAATATAAAAGAAAAAAAAACAAGTTTGTTTCTTATCATTTATTCACAATGTGCAAGTTTCAATTATTTCCAACGAATAAAAACATGAAAGAATGACAAACTCCCCAGGATGTTTACAACAAAGACGCGGATCAGACTGTACCGCCGCACAATCTGATGCCTGTCTTTATCTAACCAGGCATGTTTTACTCATTTTGACACGCGAATTCTTGATTACAAAACATCTCATTCATTGTCTTCAATCATTTCGGCCGCCCAAGTGAGAACTTACTCAAATCTTTGATCTGATAAATTGCGGCTAATTGCTTCGCACGTTCTGCTCGTCAGTTAGGTAAGCCAAATCATCATTGTCACGGAGCGCTTATGAAAATAATAATGAACTTAAATCAAGCGTGTGACTGATTCATGTAAAGAATTATTTGGTTCGAGCAATCATAGTGTTTTTACATGAAAAATCGCCCTGCGGACCGTGCTTTGAGTTCGAGAGTTCGAGCCATCGCTGTTCGAGCCTGGGGTGTATTTTAACATTAATTGTATAGGGAAATTGCCGGGACCGACGAATGAGTTCGAGCGATCCCTGGTGTTCGAGACAGGCGAGTTCGAGCGACCAAAGTTCGACTGTATGATCATGCAGCCAGAAAAAATTTGGCAGAATAAGGGTTATAAAGGGTCTACTTTTCACAAATTCTATGAAATCAATTTATTCCAAAGTTATTTCCCCTTGGTGTGAGTGATCTTACCTTTTCCACATGGCTTCATAATCCAGGTTGTATTGGGATTTTTCCTGAACTCTTCTACAAAGAGATTGTAGTCTGCTGGTAACATGTAAGTTTGTGGGATAAAATCTGCAACAAATAATTTTTGGTATTATAAAAGTTGTATTTAAAAGTTCCTATTTTATCAATCCAGAAAGTGAACTGGCGCAGTGAGCAGAGATTTTGAGCTTCATGAAAATTTACGAGGCAAATGAAAACATGCTTCACACCGCTTATAACAACAATTTTTTATGCTTTTGTTGTCCTCTGCTGACTTTTTCAAAACTATAAAAATATTTCAGGAATACTATCAGAGTGTTAAACAGTTTGGAAAAGTAAACAGCAGACAACAAAAGTCGCTGCTAGCAAGGAAAGTTAAAGATAATGTTAATTGTCTAATTTTTGGGGGGATTTTCCTAGGCCTAATTTTGGGCCAAATATTGGCCCCTGCCCAATTCAAAAAATGAGCAAAAACTTCCCAAATGGTGTATATCATTACCAATATCTTAGCTCTACATTTTTGGGGAAAATTTCATGAAAATCTGAACAAAAATACCAAAGTTACAGATGCATGAAAATTTGTATAAAAATGTGAATGAAAACATGTTTTCATTCACATTTTTATGCAATTTTTATGGTGGGCAATTAAAGCAACAAATATGTTACAGCCTTACACTGCTAATTTCTTATATGGTTTTTAATCCATTTAAAATGGAAGTCCAATTCTTTTAGACTGCATCAAGTTTTCCCAATTTTGATGGTCCAAATGCTTTTTCCCCCAAATTCAACAGGCCCCTGGCCCTGACTTCAGAAAGGTAGGAAAATCCCTGTTTTTCTTCTTTTTTATGTTCTTCACAATAAGAAATTTACAAGTCAATTTAATTGTCTATGATAAAAGATTATTAACTAACCAAGGTGTATGAATCTTCCAAACTCATCTTTTTCTGACAAGGGACTATTTTCTTTATCCAACTCTTTTCTGTATCTTTTAATGTTCTTCACCATGAGATCTTTACGGGTCAATTCCATATGGTTGGGAAAATGGTTGATCACTCTGAAAAATTAACACTTCATGAATATCAATAATTATATAAATAAACTTTCATGTTGGTACAAGGGTTCGTACAACTTAATTCCAGGACTTTACAAGGACTATTCCAGGACTTTTTTCATTTTTCAAGGACTCCATTTCTTCCCAATTTTGTATAAAACAGCGCGAAAAAATGCACTTTTTTCCTCAGAGCTTTTTTCAGCCGGAAACATTAAGGTGTAAATAGAAAAAAGGGGCACTCATTTTCTTTGATTCTTTGATTCTGATTACGGTTATAAAAACCGGGACTACCGCACAAATTGAATAGAATAGAATACAAGTTGCACACCGCTTTTCAATGTGTATCTAGCTATTTTCTCTCAGTTTTTTTTCATTTTCTCACAATTTTTTTGCGCATCCCATAAATTCGAAAGGACTCGTTGTATTTTTTATTTTTCAAGGACTAATTCATATTTTCAAGGATAATTTTATGAAATTCCAGGACAATTCCAAAACAAAAGACACTTTTTTCAAAATCCAGGAGTTTTCCAGGACCAAGGTCCAATTCCAGGACTTTTCCAGGTCTGTGCGAACCCTGGGTACATAGAACAACTTGTCAGGTCCACTTGTGTAGGATCAGATAAATGGAATATTTTCATATTTCCATATTTCCATAAGCAAACAGAGTAGACCCTCATGCCACCATCCAGAGTTTTGTCAGAGGAGGTTCAAATTCGATTTTTTGTTTTTTTGTTTTTGTTTTTTAGTTGATTAGGGAGAGAGGATCGAAATACCACTCTAAGTGGGCCATCATCGGCCCATCAGCGAAATACCATTTAAATGGCATTTCACTGGCATGTCAATGATTGTCCTACATTGACTCCTGATCTTTGCCAACTTTCTTACTTTGGTAGCTTTGTGATTTTTCAGGGGATCCGGACCAGTATTGCTAAGAAACCCTATATTTTTGTGATTTTTCAGGGAAAGTCTGGACCACCTGTCCCCTCCTCTGGATTCGCCCATGACTCTGATCAGGCAGCTCTAATAACATGGTCCATTCCTTACTACCATGCAACTACCAGCTTAGCAAAAGCATAGTTCATGATATCAAATTTGGTGATATAGCTGTCATGTAAATATAAACAATTTGCCATATAGTGACAGGTATTTTAATACTGATTGGCAGTTTGAGATGTTTACAAGAGGAAAGCCAATGGGCATGATACTTGTTTAGTGTATACTTCAAAATAGGTTTCCTTAATTTCAGTAACATATGTTGTTGTTACACATTGAAATTGTCATAGAGGCAATTCCAATGTGCACCTACAACATATGTCCATTCAATAAATGAGTGTTTTTCACCATAAAACAGGTTTTTCACAAACCTCTCAACTACTTTTTATGTTTTAGTGTAATGAGCATGTAGAAATCAACAAGTTTTTTGTGTAGTTTGGCATGCACCTAGATGACAATAATAGATAGCCAATTTTATATTATTGACAGCTTATCTTTAGTTGTTAAATTTGGAATGAAATGCTAACTTGGTGGTTGCCTAATTGTAAGGGGACTGCAATTTACTTTTGCATAAAGTGAAGACCCAGGTGAAATGCCTTGTAGAATGTGACATTCTATTAGCGTCTCCACTGTTTACAAAGGCAAAGACAATCTTCAAGCATAGAATTATTAATAATTTGAAAAATTTAACCTGTGACTCCTTATATATTAAATGGACCATCTTCTATGGTTATCAAGTTGGAAGGGAGAATCCATTAGTCATAAATGGGTAAGTATAAATAATAGTTACATAAAAAAAGAAACTTATTCTTGTGATTCTTTCATCAAGCAGTTTAGATAGACATGAGTAACAGTGCAATTGAATCGGTAAATGTTCTAAAATTTCAAACACTTGTTACCTGCTTAAAAGAACTAGAAAAACAGCGCAGACCCAGATCAGACTGCTTCTAAAGAAGCAGTCTGATCAGGGTCTTCCCTGTTTGTTATTCTGACAAGCATTTTGTGAATTCCAGCCCTGAAAACCAGCATTTTATTTGAGAACAGAAAGAGAAATGTGTTCAAATTTTAGAACATTTACCGAACTGTTTGATTTTGATTCGATTCTTTACGTCCCATCAACAATCTTTCAGATATGTAGGGACGGGTCTTCCTGGGTTGAGCCAGTACTAAGCTAGGATTAATGTGTCTTGCTCAAGGACACAACACAGCGACACGGGTGAGGCTCGAATCCGCGGCCCTTGAGTCTTGAGTCAAGCACTCCACAACTGAGCCACTGCGCTCCCCAAAAATAATTAACTGATTTAGAGAGGGAGAAATCAGTGATCATATAGAGTTATCACCCTTAGGTAGTGACTTTACTACAGAATCTATAGCAGTGGTTCTGTTGTTGTTGATTCATTGTTTATTGTTGCTCCCATTATTTGTGGGGCTTCTGTGTTTGGTCTGTTTTGTTATGCAGTACTAAGTGTCCTTTCTAGTTTTGCAATCTTCTTGATGGGGAAGAGGCTTTACTTTAATTGTCTTCCTGATGTCTTCTGACTGTAAGTGTTCTGTAACTTTTCCTCGCCGTGCAATGGGTTTGGTCTGCAGTGTGAGACTGTGGTATTTCCTGGTCATACTCACTAATTTTTTAAAACTTTCTTATCATCTACTGTCTACAATGAAAGCACTTCTTACACTCTGCACAGTGATCATATAGGAGTTATCACCCTTAAATAGTGACTTAACAGTTATCACTTACTGATCATCTGTGAGACGGTATCCACTGTCCACACTAAAAACACTTCTTATACTCTGCACATTGGCCCTGTAAGAAATAAACATAGATATTTACACTTTCAAAGCAAGCCTATAATGAATCTTTAGATTTTGTAACCCTTTATAGCCTCATGAATGACATGAATTTGATTGACAGCTGCTAAGCTCACTTGCCCATGCAATACACTTTGAACATCAAATTCATTCGCCAGAAGTGACACTGGTGTTGTGATTGACAGCGAGCCACACCTGAGTCGCACATACAAAACCAGCCTCTTATCTGCTCCATTGGCTGTCCGTGTTCACACTGGCTGTTCTGTTTTACGCTCCAACAAAACAGTTATAACATATTAAATACAAAACTGAACGTTTTGCATGCTGGGTATTTTTTATATGCTTTTGTGGTAGTCAGTTAACTTTTTCAAAATGAACTTTTTTTTAAAAAATCTTTCAGGAACATTATCAGAGTGTCAAATGGTTTGGATCCAGATCAGGACCAATGTTCTGTCAGTCTTAATCAGTGTCTAAACTGTTTGAAAGATATTCAGCAGATGAAAAAGTTTCTGCTAGTATGGAAAGAATTAAATACAGTGAAACCTGTCTTAAGTGACCACTCAAAAATAGACAAAACAAAAGGTCTTAAAGATGAATGGTAGCTTATTGAAGGTCGAAAGTATTGTAGAATGCTCTCTATCATAAAGCGATAATCTGTATTGAAAACCAATTTTTGGTCTTCTTTTTGAGTGGCTGCTTAAGATGAAGGGTTTACTGTACAAATAAAAGCCTTTTCGCAAATGCTACAAACAGTTGTGTAATAAATGAAATCATTGTAGATATTTTCAAAGAATTGAAAGAAAACTGTTGAATAGGTCTTTTCATTTGCCTCACAAATTCACTAAATTATTCTTTGATAGATTTTCTGTCTCAAAATTTGACACAGATGTCTTAATTGATATAAATTTACAATAAAGGTTTTTGTTGCTTTATGTCCCAAGTCAACAGCTATGGTCATGGCGGGACGGTCAGTTCACCTAACCACACTTTTTCCTAGGCAAGCTTGAACAAGCAGTTAACCAGTACTTCGTGCACATACTTGCGCTTGTAACTGACAACAACCCTTCTTGAATGATTCAGCGAAAGGGAGAAATTATTTCATGATCAATCTCCATGAAAGTATGGTACCAGGCCGGGATCTAACTCGGGACCCCTGGATCTGCAGTCAGACTCGCATCTGTTGCCAGACATGTTACCGACTGCGCTACGCGGCCTGGTATGAAGGCCTGTAGTGTATAGTCTAGTCTGTAAAAATTGAGTTACCAGTAGAAATTCCAGTCATCATCAGGACTGACTGGAATCCAGCCTCGTGCCTCAAAGTTGTTGAGAAGAACTGACTTATCCTGGTCACAAGCATACTTCAGTCTCACTGTGGTTCTACTCATCGTCCAATCAAATCACCTGAAATAATTTTTGATAATTATCAGTCTAAGTATGCAGGCCTCCAGATAAGAGTGTGAAATCAAAAATTAATTTTCTTATTTCTCAACCAAAACATATGTTGTGGGTACTACTTAAAAGAACCGTCTTATTGAGATGGTTCTTTTGAGCACCCAAACATTGTTAAAACTGCTAGATATCAAATAAGAAAATATTTAAAAGTTTACGCTGAAATTATTTGCCTATCTGGACCTATGAGCTTGGTCCTAGTACCATCCTACTCTTAACTCGTTGTCCACTCAAATCACCTGAAACAAATTTAGAGCTCAATGTCAGAAAATTATTCAGGCTCCATGAAGAAGATTATTACCTAGAAAAAAATCAAATATTTTGTTTTATATTCAGGCTGCCAGATAAGAGTGCGTAACAGAAAATTATTTTTCTTATTTCTCAACCAAAACATATGTCCTGGGTACTCAAAAGAACCGTCTCGATGAGACGGTTCTTTTGAGCACCCAAAACACATGTTTAAACTGATTATGACTGGAGTCTGCGAAGAAACGGCCCTGATGCTGCAGTCATACCACTCCACAAACGCTGATTATGAGAGTCAGTATAACCGTAAGCAGTTGAAGCCTTGGTCATGGATTTAATAAATAGCGGTGTGTATAATATCAGGAATGGACCGGAACGCTTCAGAATGGACCGGAACGCAAAGGAATGGGCCTCCATAACCGGAATGGATATCAAAATTAATTTGCTTTATGCAACTAAATTTATTATTTTACCATAGTTTATCTTGAAATTTCAGTTTCTAATGATATTTCACCTTTGAAGTGCATATGAGCACCGTCAGTGGTTTGTAACATGGGTGACGTATACCCATTTAAATTGCGTCAGTTCATATTGAAGATGCACATTCTATAGAAATAAGTGCACCAGAAATAAGTCTGATCAAATGGCAGCTGTGTACATTATAGTCCCCATACCAATGCTCACATGATTGTCTCTGGTCTTTACAAATAGTCAAGCATATGCCAAGATGTAAGAGCTGTTCTGTTAGACCCATCTGGGCAGCCACACATAAATAGCATATATGGGACCTTTTACATGTATATGCATGCATGCTGGTATAGCATTTCGTTATTTGAGTGTTTGACAATCACTGCATCCAAAATGATTTTTCTACAATAGAAATATGCATACTATGAAAAAGGAATGCAGTGATCTTTATTGCATATGTTCATACTTTATAGGTGATTGGTGTCAGTAAGCCTTAAGTAGTAAGGTATTAGAATATCAGGGTAAGACAGAAAATATTTTAGAGAACATTTTTTGCATTGAAACTGTCTGGACACCGAAGATATTTGGTATTTTACATTACCACACTGGTAAATGTATACATCAATTTACTGGTATTTACGTGTATTGCCGGTACTTCATAGACCAGAAGTGGTAGATATTGGTGTTAATACTATATATAAAAACATGCTATATGCCTAAAGGACTATATACTTCAATCATGTTTAAGTATTCAGTATGTGCATGGCGATTTATGTAAGCATTAAGGAATAGATTCGAGTACCGATCATCCAGATCGGTACTGGAATCTATTCCTAAATGCTTACATAAATCGCCATGTGCATGCCGAATACTTAAAAACGATCTTATTCTCTAGTCCTTTAGGCATATGGCATGTTTTTCTATATAGTATTTACACCAATATCTACCACTTCCGGTCTATGAAGTACTGGCAATACGCGTAAATACCAGCAAATCGACGTATACATTTACCAGTGTGATTACTTAACCAAAATTTCACACCAAGTACACTTATAACACGTATTGTAGGGTGAATTTTGAGGTCCGTTTCGGTTATGAAGGTCCATTCCTGTCCATTTCGGTCCATTCCGGTAAGTAAATGCACCCGATAAATAGATCTAAGCAGAAGATTAAAGTTATTGTCAGATTTCGTTGAATCGTTGAATCTATGTCTTGACGACAGAATTGGTCTCTCTAGTATGTTAGTGTATCATCTCTTGTATCTTCTCTTGGTATTCTCAGGTGTTACATGTATCTTCTTGAGTAAATTGTCTCTGATTTGAAAACCACGAAAACTAGTGACATTAAACTGACAATTAAAATAACCCTAATTTGCCAGCAAATATCGAGAATAAATGGTTAACCAGTAGATATGTTACAAGCATGATTAATGCTCCATAGACCTACAGAAACATTTATGATTGAACTTGTGTCAGTTCTCCAATTTCATCGAAAATTCGTTTGGACTTTTAGAGCACCTGTCGTTTCTTAGGACGCCATTGAGCTTTAATCGAGAAACAAAATTTTAATAGCAATATTATTAGAATTTTTCCATTTAATCAGGTTATATGTATGCTTCAATAGTTTTCATTTATATTTTCAAACAAATGACAAGTGATTTATTCATTTAAATGCTTCTTAAATCTGGGATAACAAACCATGGTTTGAGATTCTTATTACGTCACAAGATGGAGACTGACAGCAAGTTGTCAAGTGATGAACGAGTGAAAAAACGAATTTTTCGTCCAGAAGGTACCATTTCAAGGAATATACATGGTGTTACAGCAAGACCACCGCTCAAACAACATTATAAATTAATTTCTGATGGTCAGCGGGGTTTTAAATACAGACTTAGTGAGTTAATAACACGTGGACTTATTTTTTATCCACTTCCGTTTATTTTGGATTGAGCATGTTCCATCCCCAGTTTGATGTATGTCTCGATTTGTACCTCAGTTGATAATAACTTGATGTCCAGCAAAACAATTCAGGTTAAAAATGTAAAATACGAGGATAACTTTGCACGAAGTGAAGCCTTGTATCGGCCCCTCAAATCTGCTCTTGGGCATATTCAAGGATAATCAGCTAGACAGGATTATATCCATCCAGACCTTTATATCTGTTGTATTGTATTTGATTGTCTACATGTAGGTATTGTGTTTATATGTTTAGAAATGTTTTTGCTTTTGCTGATATAGTGGTATGCCCTCAACTAAGGCCAAATAAAAAAAAATATCTGTGTTTAGGGTAAGCCCACCCTACCTAAATTTACTGGTGAAACCTAGAATTTTTTTCATGTTTTCTGGAGAAAATACAATTTTATGCATTTTGAAAGGGGAAATGCCTTTCAAAATGCATAAAATTATATTTTTTTCCAGACAAAAAAAATAAAATATGAGTACCCTACGTAAAATTTTCTGACCTGTTACCCGAAACACACTTATTTTTTTTATTTGGCCTTAGAGGATTTTTACCAGTGGAGTGTGAGAAGGGAAATGGAGAAGATGAGGTAGAGTAGAGAAAATGGAAAGGTAGAAGGAAGTAAAGGAAGAAAAAAACAAAAAAGATTGAAGAAATGTTTTGAACTAAATGAGTCTAGAGTGCTTGATCCTCGCAACATGAGTCTTGAAGGAAACAAGCGATTCTGCCAGGCAGATTTGGCTTGGAAGCTGGTTCCACTGTATGACTGTCCTGTGGAAGAAGGAAAAGCATGTGTAGTCTTTGTCTGCCCTCAACTGGCGATATTGATACTCGCGCCCAGTACCTCTCTGTAAATAAAGATTCTCATCAATTGTTACAAGGTGGTTTCGTATTTTATAGAGGATGGTCAGCCTGGATTCTACTCTTCATTGTTCGAGGGATCTCCAGTCCAGACCATGAAGCATGTCAGATACACTGGATGTATTATGGTACCTTCCTGTTGCCCACCTTGCTGCCCTCCTCTGAACCATCTCTAACTGATATACTAGCCTGTGTTTTGTTTTGTCGCCTTCTTTGGGATTTTTAATACATTTTGGGTCCCATACTGTGCTACAATACTCTAGCTTGGAGGGAACAATAGATTTATAGGTCTTTTCCTTGATTGTTTGGGAGTTGATTTTAAGGTTGCGTTTCAGAAAACTTAGAGTCTGATTTGCCTTTGAGGAGATGGAGTTGATGTGAGAATTCCACTTAAGATCTTGAGAGATACGTACGCCAAGATCTTGAGAGATACGTACGCCAAGGTATTTGATTTGGGGCACTGAAAGAAGAATATGGCCATGGAGTGTATACTTGTGTATGATAGGGTATTTCTTTGTGGTTATCAGGGTTTCAGCTGGACTGAAATTTACTTCGGACATTTTGTCCAAGCAGCCCCAATTTTGTTCGGACATTTGAATTTTTTTAGGACATTTTTTCAACACAAAATTTTACCACCATAAACGGAAACTGCCATCTGCCCTTCTCAAATTGAAACCAGGGGTAGTTTTGCTACCATTTCGGATGGTAAGTGCAGTCTGATTGATTGTCTGGCTTTTTATTTCATGAGGAGAGAGGAGCTTGTCGATCGTTGTCAGTGGAAGTGGGTGGAGTACTGTTTTTTGCTGCTTTTTGCGGCCGCTGCACGACTCGTTAGCCACGGAAAATGACTGTTCAGGTAATGATGGAGCGGGCAAACTGTTTTGGTACATAAAAAACTTCAGTTCCTGTTGTTTCTTGGCGGCAATTAAGTTTTTTTGATCATTTTATCGGTAAATGCCAATGCAAATATGCTGTCCGCTTCGAGATGAAATCAAGGGAAGAAAACTAAGGTCGCAATAGACCAATCAGGTGCGGCGTAACAAAACACTATGACTGGTTTGCTTTAATGAATAAGTATTTGCGGGGTAAAATAAGGCGAACCAGTCAGCAGCTTACATAAATTTGGCCAATCAGCGATCGTTTTTTAAAGCAAAAATACTATTGCATCACTGTGCATTACCGTACATCGTGTGTTTCCGAAAATCGTCTCGGACAAATTGTCCAAACTGGACAGCAAAGTCTCGGACATCTGGAACTATTTTCGGACTATGTCCGATGGCCGACTTCAAACTGAATCCCTGGTTATGTGGATGACCTAACATTTCTCTGTGTGAAAAGACATTTGCCAGTCTGATAATCTGATTCCCATTTTTGTAAGTTGTTGAGGTCATCTTGGAGTTTGGTGCAGTCTGAAGAGTTGTGGATTGTCAGATACAGAAGGGTATCATCTGCAAAGAGTCGCACAGTGCTATGTACAATGTTAGATGTCTTGCATTTTTATTGACGATAGACATCTATAATAAAATATATGAAGGTGACTGTATGTAATGTATATACTGAGGGCCTCATGGAAGATTAACTATGACATGTACTTATTCATGTATGTGCTAAATGTTGTTTTGACCCTAAAAAATAAATGTTTTACTTACTAAAGGTTTAACTAAATAGCCTGCAGCGGCTAATGTAAGTTTTCTTTCATATTTGTTGGTTTGCTTGTAAATTGCCAAACTGTTGATTGTAACATTGAAATTAAGCATTCAAAAAAGATTTTCCATAAACACCATTGAACTACAATGTATTGACTAGAGCAGAGTTTTCCCTGGCACACAATTTTGTGCATTTTGCCGCATTTTTTAAGCAAATTTATATGTCAATCAGGACTTAAGTTAAAGAGTTTGAAACAATGTGATTTCTCAACCAAAATATATGTTGTGGGTACTCATAAGAACCGTCTCAATGAGACGGTTCTTTTGAGCACCCAAAACATGTGTTAAAACTGATGGGTAAGAATACATTTACAATTTAACGCTGATTTTTTTTTTCCTCTTCAGATAGTGGCGATGATGAGACTCAGTTTACGCAGTTGAAGCCTAAAGAGCCAGTGACGCCAGAGTTACCCGAAAACAACGGCAGTAGCACCAGATCACTGATTCTCTTAGCTGTGATATTTCTCTCCGCTGTCTTACTACTAGGGACAGTCTACTACAACTTTCCAAAATTAGGATCGTAAGTTTTTCATTTGATTTTGCTCTCTTGATTCTGTTTCCAAAATGATTTTATATTTGATTGATACAAATTACCTGTACTTTAGCTTTTTGCCTACTTGTCGTCTGCTGATAATCTTTGCAAACAGTTTGGACCCAGACCAGGCCCAACAAAATGTCGGGTCTGATCTAGATCCAAGCTGTTTGACACTCTTGATAGGGAGCACAGTGGCTCAGTGAGAGTGCTTGACTTGAGATTCAGGGGTTGCTGGTTCAAGCCTCACCAGTGTCACTGCATTGTGTCCTTGATTAATCCACATTAATCCATGCTTAGTACTGGTTCAACCCAGGAAGACCCTTCCCAGCATAACTGAAAATTGTTGACTTGTGTGTAAAAAACAAATCATAGTATACAGCATTTTCAATGAGCTGGTTCTTTGAGCACCCAAAACATAATCTGATTCGACTGATGAATATGAAAATAATCACAATTTTATGCTGAAATTTTTTGTCTCTCTGAATCTACTTCAGTCCTCCAGGTACATGTAAGAGTGCATAATAAGAATATTTTTTATAAAACAAAACATAATTAGGTTGTGGGTACCCAAAAACGCATGTCAAAACTTCATGTAAGGGATAAGAAAATATTCACTATTTTTACACTCAAACAGGCTTTAGTTAAGAGTGTGTAGCAAAAAAATTATTTTCTTATTTCTCAAGGAAAAACATATGCTTTGGGTACTCAAAAGAACCGTCTCAATGAGACGGGTTCTTTTGTGCACCCAAAACATATGTTAAAAATGACAGGTATTTACAATTTTACGCTGACCATTTTTGCTTATCTAAACCTGTCCTCAAAGGGCATTTGTACTTTTACGCTTTTCTGTCAACCATATCTAAGTTTATCCTTGTGTTTATTTCAGAGAGGAAGTACAGCATATAAAACTACCCAGAAATATAGAGGATGCCAAGAACCTAGGAATTGTATTGTCTCGCTACAAGGATAAATACTTTGCTCAAGTTTTAGGAGGATATTTTACAACCTATATTTTGTATCCTTTCAAATACAGTCTCACTGACGATCCGGCTTTATAGAAAACTACTGCATTGACTTAGATATAAGTCCGGAGGTTTTCCCTCGCAGAAACAACCCATAACTTTACATCAGTCTTGTAAGATAGATTTTAATTTTACTGCTGAACCTGGATTTATACTCTCTTTTTAAACGTAGTAGATCCAGATCAGCTGGCTTCTGGAGAAGCCGTCTGGTTGGAAGTTAGGGCTGGCATGATTACCTGAAATATTGGTTAGTCGGTCTGTTTGTTTATTCAATAAAAGTAAAGTGTGATATTTGTCTCAATGTGATATTTTGTTTAGACCGGAAGCACCTTGTCGAAAACAGCAGGTGAGTGTAAACTGCTGTAACGAAACAAAGTAATAAAAACGTTGTACTCTAAAGGCTATTCTCAACAACAGATTGTTAGAAAAATTTTACTTGCACTTCACACCAAATTATAAAATATTTGTCAGATAAACAATCTAGTAATGTAGGAGTATGCAAGTCTTTTTTCTCCGCAAAAAATTCTGGTCTAGAAAATTTCAAATCTACCGACGATTTACAGGGGGTCTGATTTTACACAAAGCTGTTCGTGTCATGCATACTTGACTTCCTTTTGTATGACGTCACACAACGTAACAACAACAATGGCTTACTGTGAGCTTAATTGCCGACTTTGCCAATTAGCAAGTCAATTTTCTACCAACTGAGTGGATGAAGCCTTGTTTTAAGCAAAGGTGCCAACTTTAAATTATACCCCCCGCAAACTTTGTTTGTGGTGGGGTATACTGTTTTCACGTTGTGCGTGCGTCCGTGTGTGCGTCCGTCCGTCCGTCCGTAACGTTTTGTTTCCTTAATATCTTGAAGAGTCATTGCTGGATTTTCATCAAACCTTGCAAACATGTTCATATATGCAAGACAAATACTTTAGACAAAAAAGTAAGGGCTAGGGGCCAATTCTAGTAGAGTTATTTCCCTTTGTAGTTCTAAATGGGTTTTATATAGCGTTTTATCATTGCTGGATTTTCATCAAACCTTGCAAACATGTTCATATATGCAAGACAAATACTTTAGACAAAAAAGTAAGGGCTAGGGGCCAATTCTAGTAGAGATATTTCCCTTTGTAGTTCTAAATGGGTTTTTATATAGGGTTTTATGCTTATTCTATTATAGGCCATACACAGGCCGATCAACTCCTACCACAGCTTTTTATAGAACAATTTGATACTATTCCTATACAATGTAGACACATTGAACATATGCATGAAGGAGTTTGGTTCAGAAAAAATATTTTTTGACAAAATGACAGCTGTGAGAACTTAGACAATTTTTCCCTAATAGGGCTTTTGTATAAGCATAGATGGTGCCTTCATGGGCCTATCAACTCCTACTACAGCTTTTGATGGAACAATTTGATACTTTGCCTATACGATTAAGACACATTGACCATATGCATGATGGAGTTTGGTTAAAAAAAATAATTTTTGACAAAATGACAGCTATGAGAACTTTGACAATTATTCCCTTATATGGCTTTTGTATATGCATGGATAGTGCCATTATGGGCCGATCAACTCCTACCACAGCTTTTGATGGAGCAATTTGATACTTTGCCAATACAATGTAGACACATTGAACACATGCATGAAGGAGTTTATAATTTTTGTTAGCACAAATTCTACTGAAGTCTTCTTTTCAAAACTAAGGTCTGCTGGTTTGAACTATAACGTGCCAAGTTTTTTCACCGACTCTTACTGTGCGGGGGGTATCTAATAAGCATTGCTTATTGACTTTTTTCATTGAAACCTATTTTCTTTTGAATGTATAACATGCACTACTAAGTGTTGCATAGGGAATTAATATTGAAATCAATGTCATTGACCATGCAAAAGTTGTCAAAACATTCTGAGACCTTTCAAGTTTGAGCGATTACTAATCGGTTATAGATTGAAAATCAAGGACAGATTATCGATTAGAATTTTGGCATCAAGTAGCCAGCCCTGTTGGACGTACATGCTTACAACTGCAGGACTTTAGTTAAGAGTGTGTAACAGAAAAATAATTTTCTTATTTCTCAACCAAAACATATGTTGTGAGTACTCAAAAGAACCCTCTCATTGAGACTGTTCTTTTGAGCACCCAAAACATATGCTAAAAATTATGGGTAAGAAAATATTTACAATTTTATGCTGAAAATATTTGGTTATCTAAACCTGTGAATTGGATTGCTGCGGGTTGACAGAATAAAAATTGGTGGCGATAGTAGTACATAAAAATATTCAGCATGACAAGGGCTAAGGATTATTTTGGAAGCCAATAAGATATAGTATACTAGTGACTCAAAGGTTAAGATAAACAAAAAAATTTCAGCTCAATTTGTAAATATTTTCTTACCAATCAATTTAAACATGTGTTTTGGGTGCTCAAAAAAATCATCTCATTGAGATGGTTCTTTTGAGTACCCACATCATATGTTTTGGTCTAGAAATAAGAAAATCGTTACACACTCTTAACTTAAGTCCTGTAACTCATTAATGCATACTTTGGCAAAAAATGAAGACCCAGATAAAATGCTGCATAATGCATAACACGCCTTATAATATGCTTATAAGTCATTCAGAAAGAAATACAGTTTTATTTTGAAATTTTAACCTGTCACCTCACAATTTATACATTGGACCATCCCATGTTTAGGCCAAATAAAAAAATATGTGTGGTTCAGGTTACACCCTGAAAAAAATTAGGGTAGGTAGGATACTGTTTTTTTTTTAACTTTTTTCTTGGAATATTCAGACCTGCTTGGAAATGTATTGAATAAGTCAAAACTGATATAAAAAGGGTCTATTTTTGAAGATATAACCTTGTTTTAATCTTTTTACTTCCAATACCAAAGACTGAATGCATAGAAATTTAGATTTCCATTTCAGATGGTCATTTTGATATGTATTTTTTCTCCAAATTCTGAAGTTGGAAGAGAATAGCAGAACAAAATTATTTTGTTCTGCCATTCTCTTCCAACTTCAGAATTTGGAGAAAAAAGTTTAGGATAGGGGGTAAAAATTTAATTTAGGTCGGGTAACCTGAACCACACACATTTTATTTCTTGGCCTTATTGACCTTATTATATCAAACCAGAAGGAAGAATTCAGAAGTACATAAATGGTTAAAACAACAACATCAGTTCACTGTAATTCAGTTTCCTTTTAAAATTTGCCAATTTTTCCTTAACCTTTACTCAGTTTACAGTCATTTGCTATACCAGGCTCTATATTTCTGAGTATACTGTCAGGGTTTCTCTTTCCCTTTCCCCTAGCCCTCTTCCTAGTTTGTTTGGTAAGTTGATCAGAGTTATTTCCTCTTTATTACACTTGCTTTGAATAGTAAGAGCTTCTGATGCTTGCATGTTTAGGTCCTTTTACTCTTTCCTTGCTTGTGACCGCTTTTGTCATCTGCTAATAACCTTTGCAAACAGTTAAACGGTTGGACCCAGATCGGGACCGACAGTCTGATAGTGTTCCTAAAAGAATTTTTCGAAAAAGTTAATTTTGAAAAAGCAACAGATGGCAACAAATTTCCCAAGATGCAAAGATTTTTTAGTAGAGGAAACATTAGGCCTCAACCAGATAGCTGTGCCCAGGCCTTTAGTTAAGAGTGCGTACCAAAAAATTATTATCTTTATTTCTCAACCAAAACATGTTGTGGGTACTCAAAAGAACCGTCTCAATGAGACGGTTCTTTTGAACACCCAAAACATATGTTCAAACTGATGGATTAGAAAATATTTACAATTTTACGCTAAAAAAATTTGTTTATCTAAGCCTATGTGTGCATGCATGTTTAATAACCACTCTGAGTTATAGTATTCTTGAAAGAATTTTAGGGCTAAGTTGTTAAAAATAAATCTGCAGATGACAAAAAATCATGAAAATTTTCCAAAATAGTAAGTAAGTATGATTAGGAAACACCACAATCACAAACTGCAGACAAACCTGTGGCATCGTGAGGAAGAGCCACGAAACAATCATGAGACACTAGGAAGACAAACAAAGCAAAGCAACCAGCTCTCTCTTCCCCATTGAGATGATTGCAAAGCTAGAATAGACACAAAGTAAGGTACAACAAAACATAGAACAATTACAGAATCCCACAATGGGAGTAACAATCAACAAGGAATCAACAGCAACAGAATCACCACCTTAGAAGGACAGCAGCCAAAGACACTGGGGGGCTTAAATGCATTTTACTGGCACCAAATCTTCGCCCTAGATTCTGCTGTTGTTGAAGCAAAAAAAATGTTAAGCTTGCATGGAGAATTCCTAATTATTGCAATGTATCATCATAGAGAAACAATATAATCAAATTAATGCACTATGATGCAACAGGTTAAAGGGCTCATGACTCACAGATAGTCAGAACTAAAGAAAACCTCAAGTTGAGCCAAGCTTGCAAAGAGTTAAAGAAAGCATATTTTAACAGTGCAAGTTTTAAGATTTAAATTTCTTATGAAGTTCAGCATTTTGGAAATTTTTAACTCTTATCTATGCAAGAGCTGTCCAATCACCTACCTACTTTGCCTTCACAACCAAAATTGACGTTAACTCTTGTCCTGCTGCATAAATTAGTATGGCACATTCACTAGTTCAGTTGCATGATTTCAAGTAGACTAGTCACTAGTCAGATGAATAATTCTGATTTTTTTCTGTAAATGTTAGAAACTGTTTGGCCCTTTTTAATATCAAATATGTTCTGAAAAAGGTTATCATTTGGAAGCAAAGAATGCACCAAAAATTGAAACCAGAGTTTGCAAATTTTCTGGACCAGACTAGCTAGTTTCGGCCATTTAGGCCTCATCAGTGACCTTTCATAGTTTCAAAGTTCCACAATGAAACCCATGATCCCAAAGGACAAGAAAATAAAATCTACACTTAAGTGAAGGGCAGGGAGATGTTCTACTGCTGCCACACAGTCCCAGTCAGTCAAATATGTTCTTAAAAAGGTTAATGCACCAAAGAACTGAATCCAGAGTGTGCAAATTTACTGGGCCAGACTAGTTAGTTTCGGCATTTTAGGCCTCATCAGTGACCCTCTAATAGTTGCAAAAATCCACAATGAAATCTGTGATCCCAAAGGACAAGAAAATATTCTACTTTTCATTGCATCTTGGCTTAGATTTATTAAAATTGAGACAGAAGAATAGACTAGCCATATGGTGTAATGCATCTTATTTCATAGATTTTACCCCAATGTAGAAATTTCATTTTAACGCCTGGAGGACAGGCTAGATTTCAATGAATACAGTGGATTCTAAGGCTGCACGGACATCAGTGCAGATCCTGATCAGCTGGCTTCAACAGAAGCCAGCTGATCTGGATCTACACTGTTTTCTAAAGAGGATAAAATCAGTTTCAGCAGGACAAGGGTTAAGTTTAAGTGATAATTTTCATTTTCTTATCAGCTGATCAGTATGATAGAATACATTTTAATTAAGAATTGAAAGTTACATGTATTTTTCTGCTTTTCACTGAGGTAGGAAATGTTGGGAAAATTACATCTAATTCGATGTAATTTAAATGACATTTCATACCTCAGTGAAACGCAGAAAAATAGCTTTCAATTCTTATAATTACAACTTCTTTCTTTATTCTTTCTTCTAAGTATTTTTGTAATTATGATTTCCTAAAAATTACGTTTCCAGTTAATAACGTTTCGCGCCTTTAGACAATGATGTGCACTATGATGCGTACGCATACGTCATGACGTTAAAAAAAACAAGATGGAGGCGAGATCACATTAGACAGCTTATCGGCATAAATACTGTTAATTTAAGCGTCGTATGTAAATTTATCTTTGCTTTTCCACCTGAAAATATCTGCATAAGTGTAAAGTGAAGTGTAAGTAGTTGCCGACTGTCCATTTCTCTTCATAGAAGCATTGCATAGTATCACAAAAGAAGTTCTGCCATGAATGTCCCCTCCCCTTGTGAATATGAACCGAAGTTCATTGAAAAATGAAATACAGGTCAATACGATAAGATGACCGTTCTTGACTAATCAGATTAACAGATCTCAATAAATGTTATGACAGTTGTAATTATCTAGCCATATTTTCCTTTATTTCAGTGTTCAGGGATTGGTGCAACCTTCTGTTATTTACTATCATATCTTGTTGGTCGTAGACTGGTGATCAAATACATTCCAGAAAAAGTCGCAGACTGGCAAACACACGTAAGTATTTTAGCTCTAGCTTTCACAGGTTTCAACAATTTCTATGAATAATTTCAGTATCTCATGAATGGGGGTATGTCTGTTTTGCCTGAAATTTGCAGAAAGGAGTTGGGAGTATTGGTGTATTTTTCTTATGGCAAGAAATTGAAAATGGGAGGTTGTATGTTCTCAAAACAGAATTCATTTTAGACAAATTAGGGGATAACTGTATTCAAATTTTCATTTGGGATTGTTTATCATAGGCTATACGCCCGCAAATTTACTTTTAAGGCGATGAGCGAGCGGAGCTGTAAACTTATTTCCGAATGTATATCCGACAATATACCTCCCTAAATGAAAAACTTTGAATATGGTTATCCCCATTCTAATGCACTTCTGCAATTTCATAGCGAATTGTAGCATTGGAAGCTGCATTAAGTGCACACCATCCAACAATGTGTGACCTAATTAATGACATCAAAATATTTCCGACAGTATATCCCGAGATATACTGTGACAAATTTTTTTGACGTTATCCAATCAGACGTCGCATTACAAAATCAAGTGCATTAGGATAGTATATATATATTCGTCTGTTTGACTTTCTGTTAAATCTGTATTACATGTATTAATTTTACTGCTCTCAGAACGGCTAAAAACTAAAACTAGGCATTCTAGTCTCACTGGCTAGCTCCTCATGTACATTTAACTCCATAGGGCCAGTTAAGCAAATATAATTTGCGTAAAATTGCGATTATTTTCTTATCTATCAGTTTAAACATGTGTTTTGGGTGCTAAAAAGAACCGTCTCAGCAAGACAGTTCTTTTGAGTACCCACAACATATGTTTTGGTTTAGAAATACGAAAAATAATTTTCAGTTATGCACTCTTATCAGGGGGCCTGAACTCTATGCTTGCTAGCACCAATACAAATTGTTCAGACCCAAATCAGGCCTGACAAGATCCAAACTGTTTGACATTCTGATCATTTTCCTGTGACAGAGATTTTTTTAAATGTTGATTTTGAAGGGAAAAAAACAGACAACAAAACCCATGGAAAAAAATTCAGTTAAAATATGATTTTACACATATTCAATAAGATTCTTCTTTACAGGAGCTGGCACATTTATCTGTAATTATCATCTGCTGTTTTAAGCCAGGAAATGCCCCAACATGACTGAAAAATTGTTGACTGGGACATAAAGCATCAACTCAAGCAAAATTTATCTGCAACAGGGTTCACACAGGCTTGAAAAGTACTTGAATGTAGAGGGCTTTCTTGAAAGTCCTTGAAAATTAAATCTGCCTTGAAAAGTCTAGGAAAATCACTCAAAAGTTTTGAAAAGTCCTTGAATTGTACTCTTTTCTGTAGGACTTAGCACTGTTGATAGAGACATAAATCATAATCAGGATTTTTCCTAAACTTTTAGTCCTCGAGAACTGTAGGATAGTCTTTAGAAGTCTTTGAAAGTCCTTGAATTTTACTCAAACTTTCCTGTATGAACCCTGTGGAGTCAATTACTGCATTGCTTTCTGTTCTTTACAGGTTAATAACCATAAAGAACATTTATTGAACTACATAATATTCCTGAGAATTACACCTTTCCTGCCAAATTGGTTTATCAACATAGCTTCACCTGTGATAAATGTCCCACTAATACCATTCTTCTTGGGGACATTTTTTGGTAAGTGATAAAATAACACCATTCTGTCACAGAGGTTAATCAATATAGCTTCACCTGTCAAAAATGTCTCTCTAGGGCCACTCTTTGGACATTTTTTTGTAAGTTTTCCAAACTGGTTTATCAATACAGCCCACCATATATAAATATCGAATGTAGGAAATTCTAACACACCTCGCCTATATATAGAGCCAACGGTTATACACTGTGATATATCGGACAATAATTCACAGCTAAAGTGTGTGATAGCTGAAGTCACTGGAAAATGACGTCATTCATGGCGTTAGACGGTGTAACATCGTTTTTACACTTGAAAGACGTTTCAATTACATGTAAACGTTTGCGACGTAGTCTGAGTATTGGAGGGAGTTCTTCAGTGCAATGGCGGAAAGTTGGAAGAAGCTGAAGACTTCGAATGTGTTTTCGTCGTTTATTGTGTGTTAGAATCGAAATAGATCAGCTCCAGTGCCTGAATTGTTGAGTAATAATTCACTGTTTGTCGGTCAGCTGTACGACGATAAATCACTCACGCTGCGCGCTCGTGATTTGATCTTCTTTACAACTGACCTCCAAACAGTGAATTATTACTCAACAATTCACTGATGGAGCTGATCTGTTTTTTAAGTATAGGATGATGTCATTCTTTCTAAAGTAGTTCATCAACATAGCAATGTAGATATCTTCCCTTATAAATGGTTTGTCAACATAGATCACTTTTGATCAATATCTTTGATATCTTAATGCAGGGATTTTATTCTAGCCATAATCTACGGTAAATGTTTTAAGATTTTGAACACTTTTCTCATTCTGATCTCAAATAAAATGTTGGTTTCAGGGCTGGAATTCACAAAATACTTTTCAGAATAGCAAACAGGGAAGCAGTCTGATCTGGGTCTGCAATGGTTGTTTAGATCTTTCTGACAGGCAACTACTGTCAGGGTGCCCACCCATCAGGGAATAGTCAGGGAAATTTGATTTTTCTTCAAGGTCAGGGAAAAGTCAGGGAATTCTGTAAAATGGTCAGGGAAATTAGAAAATCTTCAAAAGTCAGGGAAAAGTCAGGGAATTTTAAAATCCTGCTTTGTGAATCCCTCAAAAATTGAACAAACAGATATGAGATGATGACGTCAATAGTTTTAGAGTGAATATAATATGCAATCCAGTTATATTTCTCTTGGTTAGTAACTGTTATTTATTCTAAGACCTAATTTTTGGTAACATTGTTTTAACTCAGCCGAGTCAAAGGCTGAAGCGAGGTATGTTAATGAGTATATTGATGGTCTGTTGTCGTTGTCTGATCACATTATCAAAGAAGTAATATATCTCGAGTTGTGATCAAATTTCATGAAAAGCACATATGGTAGGGGAAAGGATACATAAGGTTTTTGGGCTGAATGAATTGGAACTCTAGTTGCCATGGCCCATGGGCAACATAAAGCTCCCATAGACATAAAAAATTTAAAAGGTGAGCGAGCCATCAGAGTTCGCGCCATTTAAGTTCAGGCCCACATCTTATATATTTGATATAAAGCAATGTCCAGTGGCCCCCTACATTAAATTCTGCCAACCATTCCCCTGGGGTCAAAATTTGTCCACACCCTGGGTGTTATGATCGTCCATTGACTATAAAGGAAAAAAAACTCTTAAACCATGAGGCCCACATCTAATATATTATGTATATATCAATGTTTTGTGATCCCTTGCATAAATCTTGCCAACCATGCCCCTGAGGTCCAAATTGGCCATGTCCTGGGGGTCAGTTGCTCCCATAGTCTGATATTTAAAAAAACTGGAAAAAATCTCTGAAACCATGAGGCAAACAGCTCAGGTTTGCAGTATAACTTATTGACAAATAATCTTATGCAACAAAAATGTATGTTATGTTCTTTTCTTACACGCTTGCTGCCTGTTGTTTGTCTTTTTTGATTTAAACACATATTTCAGATGTAAAGCTCATACATGTTAAGGATTAAGTTTGATTGATGTCAGTATTAATAAAACGTGGGTGTAGCAGCCGGCTATAAGGGGAGGAGGCGGGGCGAACCCACGGTAAAATGGTCAGGGAAAAATGAATTTTGGTCAGGGAAAAGTCAGTGAAAAGTCAGGGAATTTCATTTCAGACTTAGAGTGGGCACCCTGACTGTCCTGCCAACCAAGAGTGACAGTCACATAATCTTTTGTTTACAATTGTTAAGTCAAATATTAACTTGTACAACCCACTTGTGCTTACATGAATCGATAGATCACTTGTGTGTTAATCCTATCCTGCAGTTAGGATTAATATGCAAGTGATCTATCAATCAAATTCCCTGATAGCTTTGTAAACAAAACATGACATCACTGTCAGTCTTGGCTGGCAGTAGTGTTTTAAATTTTAGAGCATCTACCATAAGTTCCTTCTTTCAAAGTAGTACTTTTGAGTGTGCTAGCAGTGAAGGCTCGTGTGAGACAGCATTTTTGCAGGCTCATCTGAGCTTCCATTGTTCACATTATGGTATATGTCCAAAATTTCATGAACTGGTTTGTTTAAGATCTATTTCTTCTTATTATTTTCAGGTGTAGCCCCACCATCTTTTGTTGCAATCCAGGCTGGTACCACTCTACACCAGCTCACATCCTCAGGAGATGCCGTGTCTTATAGATCTATGATAATCCTAGCAATATTTGCTGCCTTGTCATTACTGCCTGTACTACTCAAGAAACAGCTGCGTGCCAAGTTTGACTGAAACTATGCAATTGATATATAGGGTTTGGGGATTAAGGAAGATTGAGATATGATATTTTTATCATTTGCCTTTTATAGATTTGAGCTATGAAGTAGCCAAAAAAATGGAAACAAAATGTAGCTTTGATCAGCTTGCACCAAGTTGATTTTAGCCATCAGTCTAAACTTAGTTTAGTCTGATGGCTAAAATCAACTTGGCTAATGTTAACCATTTTTTGGCGAATCGGCTTTTAGACCTGAACGGCAATCCAAAAAAGGTCATATTTCCATGAAGGGTTGAACATTTTTAAAGGTTATTTGTAAAAAAACTAGAGGACCTGAAGGTCCTGAGGCGCTCACCTGATCTCTTTAATCATGTTAAAATAGGTCAAGGTCAGCTACAAGGTATATTAATAAAACATATTTTGTTTTACCATATATGGGGGTTGCAGCCATTTTGGTCGAGTGACCTAAAACAATCTAACAGCGCAGTGATTTCTGAGAAACCAATGTTTAGATAGGTATGTGGCAGTCTAAATGAGTGGCCCTGGATGAAAGGTCACAGGTCAGCTTAACATTTGGTGCTTATATAAAACCATTGTCTCAGAAGGTTAAACATTTCTCGAAAGTATTATGATTTCGGCTTAAACAGATATAGAAGAGTGAACATTTCAAGATTTTTCCCATATAAATGCATTAGGAATCAAATTTGACCTTGCCATAAAGTAGGTCAAGGTCAAGCTAGATTCATCATTTGTACAAACCTGGTAGAGACCACATCCCCAATGCTACATACCAAGTCGCAAGGCCTTTTGTTCCAGAGAATAAGATATTTAAAGGGTTCTTACCATTTATGGGTGTGGTGGCCTTGACCTTTGAAACTCATTTATAGCCATTGTCTCATTAGGTTTAACATATCAAGTGAGAATAATCACTTGGGCTTCAACAGTATTCAAAAAATCAACTTTTTAAAAAATTTCCTATTTAAATGCATTAGGAAGAAAATTTGACCTTAATGTTAAGTAGGTCAAGGTCAACTGAGGATCATCATTTGAACAAACTTGGTAGGCCACACATCCCCAATGCTACATACCAAGTACCAAGGTCATCGGCCTTCCGGTTCTCGAGAAGAAGATTTTTAAAGGGTTTTTACCATATATGGGCATATCGGCCATCTTGGTCATGTGACCAAAATAATTTGCATAAATTTTGGCTAACTTATCATAAGGAGCCTTCACGTGAATTTTGAGTTCAATTGGGCCAATGGGTTGTGAGAAAACTGTTTTAGTATATTGATAGGGTTCTAATATGAGTGACCTAAGCTGAAAGGTCAAAGGTCAAAATTGACCTTTGGAACTTATTTATAGCCATTGTCTCATTTGGTTAAACATATCAAGAGAGAGTTATGACTGAGGCTTCCACAGTTTTCAAAAACATCAACTTTTCAGAAATTTTCCCATTTAAATGCATTAGGAAGCAAATTTGACCTTGACGTTAAGTAGGTCAAGGTCAACCTAGGATCATCATTTGAACAAACTTGGTAGGCCCCACATCCCCAATGCTACATACCAAGTCCCAAGGTCATCGGCCTTCTGGTTCTGGAGGAGAAGATTTTTAAATGGTTTTTACCATATATGGGCATGGCGGCCATCTTGATCATGTGACCAGGACCATTTGAACAAACTTTGGTTCCCCTATCCTAAGGAGTCTCCATATGAAATTTGAGTTCAATTGGCCCAGTGGTTTCAGAGGAGAAGATGTTTGAAAATGTTGACGGACGGACGACGGACGGACGACGGACGCCGGAGTCACTGGTATACTAATAGCTCACCTCGGAGCCTTCGGCTCAGGTGAGCTAAAAAGTAAATGTCTGATTGCTATTGCAGTGTCAGAGACTAAAAGGCATAATTTACACTGCCAATGTTAGCTTAAGTTTTACTACGATTAGAGAGTAATTACCACATTGGACCTGGGAGTGCAGTGTCTCGGTGGTAGAGTGCTTGACTCAAGACCGAGGGCCGCGGGTTCTAGCCTCACCGGCGTCACTGCGTTGTGGTCCTCGAGCAAGACACATCAATCCTAGCTTAGTACTGGTTCAACCCAGGAAGACCCGTCCCTGTTTAACTGAAAGATTGTTGATTGGACATTAAGAATCAAATTCAACAAACAAAAGATTAGCCCATTGTGTTGTTGGATGGCCAGCTTTTGTCCGATTTAGCAATTTTTTAGCGTAAAAATGTAACATATTGATGAGATTTTGGATCCTGAGGGTCTACACTTTTTCAAAAAATGGTTAAAAGGTCATGGGGCCAGTTAAGCAAAAAAAAATTAGCTTAAAATTGTGATTATTTTCTTATCCATCAGTTTAAACATGTGTTTTGGGTGCTCAAAAGAACCGTCTCATAGTACCCACAACATATGTTTTGGTTGAGAAATAATTCAGTTACACACTTTAATCTGGGGGCCTGAAGATATTGATTTACAGTGCTCTTATTATGAGAAATATGAACATTGTGTTTTGTAAATATATGAGGATAACAAAAGGTCTTAATTTTAATGCTCTTAAAATTCCAAAAGCTCATGTTACTCTTAGAATGGCCACTCAAGTGTTGCCACAATGAGTGTAAAAAGGGCACAGGCTTCTTTACTATAGCGATTGTGTTATAATTAGATTAGTCCATCGGGTTATTGGATGTGGCAGTTCATTTGGCCAGCTTTGGTCTTTGTTTGCTGTATCTTCAGAAGTCCAGTTAAACAATTTTTTTTTGCGTAAAAATGAATTCATGTTCTTATCCATCAGTTTGAACATGTGTTTTGGGTGCTCATTAAGGCCTTTTTTTAGTACCCACAACATATGGCTTGGTTGAGAAACAAGAAAATAAATTTTCAAGTATGCACTGGCAGATGATTCACATGAATTATCAAGGCTGATTTTCCCCAAAATTAGGCATCTGCTGCAGTCGTTAATGGACCTTAGGGTTAGTAAAGAGAAGGGCTTCATATTTCATGTAAATTTTCTGCTATTTCAGATAATATTTTTGGGGCGCTAATTGAAATAAAATATTCTAAGGCCCTTTTGCATGCCAGGTAATTTTTCATGTTTTTGTTGTTGTCTGCTGACTTTTTAAAAAAATACATATTTCAAGAAAACTACCAGACTTATAGTGATGTCTTGAAGTATTCTTTTTTCCCAGGACTATTCGCAATTCGAATAGTCTGTCTCAGACTGAGATCGCAGCTGAGACCACAGGAAAATTCAGGGCACTTATTTATATGACTCAGCCAGGTTTTTTTTTTCAAATTCAAAATTATTCACTCACCTCTGATAATGATCATATACTATCACCAGAGTAGAAGATAGAGTGTCAATCAGTTAGGATCCAGATCAGGACGAATGTTCTGTCTGTTCTGATCTGCGTCTTAACTGTTTGCAAAGGTATTCAACAGATGACAAAAGTCACTGCAAGCAAGGAAAGAGTTAATAAAAACAACTTTTTATCACATTAAATGTGTATGTTTCTATGAGGATGTAAAGGGAATATATTATTGTGAAATATTGAGCACCCGGTATTGTATCTATATTCTGGTTGTGATCTTTTGTTGTTGTGTCCAATTTTGTATACAATGTGTACTAGTCAGAGCCCTTGTTATAGCACCTTTTTATTCTGGCATAGCTAAGGAATCCAAGTTTCCACTATACAAAGTTCCTTCAAATATTGGTATAGTTCAGTTCACACCCTGTTGTAAGGTTTATTTGGACATAAAATGGTTATGTTGTGGCTACCAAATTTTTCAACCATAGAATTTTACAAAAGAATTATAGGGAAATGACCATGAACATTTTCCCTATAATTCCTTTGTAAAATCGTCCCTTTAGAACAAAATTCACATAATCTTGACCCTAAGCAAAGCATTATAAAGGGACTGCACTGTATACACGGGTGAAAGTTTTCAGGATTAATCCTGAATTCAGGATTTTGAGGCGGACTTTCCATAGAAAGTGAGGCTGACTTTCCATAGAAAGTCAGCCTCAAAATGCTGAATTAAGGACATTGTAATAGCTTCTTTGATTAGTTTTCAGTTTATCTAAACACAATTATTCATTTTAACTTTAAATTATCCATTTTTGGAGCCCTCTTATAAGTTTTAAAATTTGAATTTCAAACATTCAGGATTTTGGAAATTTTGAACTTTCACCCATGTGTATATGCTTCTTCATATCTTATGTCAATCGGAACTGTCTCGGCCAATTCCTTGGAATCAGACCTCGGACGTACATGGAGGGTCTACTTTTATAATGTGACGCTGACAACACACAATAACAAGTGTGATTTCAGCGAAACAAACGGTTATAACATTCCACAATAAACATTGCTATAAAAAGCTTCATTTATTCGTTTCGGGTAATCAGAATAATGGATTTTTTAATAGGACTGAGCCCACATGCTACAGTACTATTTTTCCTTACGCCAGGTCCGGCTAATAAAATGCAGCTTTTTCATACAGAGTACTACACCTTACATACATCTGAGGTTTGATTCTTGAATTGAGCCAATATTTTCCAATAGATTGTATGCATCACAATTGAAGGATGGTTGGCGACCTTAGCATCAGCTGTGGAGGGCATGGCACTTTATGCAGTGGAGTTATATTTTAACCAGATTTTAACTGAGGCAGTAATTCATTTTAGATGGGTACATGGGTGAAAGTTTTCAGGATTAATCCTGAATTCAGAATTTTGAGGCTGACTTTCCGTATCACAAGCTGTAATATGTGCAAGCCTCGCATTTTATCTCTTTTCCCCAACTCGTTTAATTAATTTAATAAAAATGAGCACTCGTAAGATCCTCTATTCATAAATTATCTTGAGGCAGTGTCCAGCAAAAGGTACAAGCTGGCATATACACCCATCGAAGACTCAGATGAGCCTGTGCACCTGCACAGTCTGATGAGTGTCTTGGGCCTTCTATGGGTAGCCAAGGTCCAACATTTCTTCAGAAGGAAAATTAAGACTGATCAAACTGTGGGGTTGCGCAAACTGATTTCAATTAGGGGATAACTGTATTAAAAAAAATTCATTTGGGGAGGTATATTTTCGGATATACGGTCGGAAATTTTCGACCGTATATATCTGACAATATACCTCCCCAAATGAAAAATTTGAATATGGTTATCCCCATTCTAATGCATTTCTGCAGTTTTGTGTCAAATCGGAGCGTTGAAAGCTGCATGTCATCAAACCACATGTGACGTAATTAATGACGTCAAACTATTTCCAACAGTATATCTCAGGATATACTGTCGCAAATTTTTGATGTTATTCAATCAGACGTGGCGTTACAAAATCAAGTGCATAAGAATCTTCAGTTTATGCACATGCCAACTTGTATCTTATGCTAGATACAGGCTTGTCTAATCTTTATTATATCAAACTGCATTGAAAATCCACCATTCAAGAAGGGTTAATAGGAAAAGGAATCAATTACTTGTCAGCTAAACTGTCTACATAATATTTATGTACTTTATGATATTGTGTAAATATCTTTGGTTTTTATTTATTCTTTGTAAATAAACAGGATATTGCTAAATGTTTTTCTGTTATCTTTCAAACTGGACTTATATTATGAGCCAAGACATGAGATTTCCAACAATATGGTATGTGTGACCAAAAAATTCTCAGATCAGCCTGGGCATACGCGCAGTCTGTTCAGAGCCTTTGCTAGTCACTTGAATATTCTATGACTGTTAAGTTACTACTGAACATAATTTTGAGTTTCTAAGCTTAAAATTAGGGTGTACAGGCTCGTCTGAGTCTACACTTGTCAAAATACCACATTGTTGGAAATCACATGTCACGGCTCAATTATGTAGATCAAACATTGTTTTTCATGCATTGACGTAGGGAGCACAGTGGCTCAGTGGTAGAGTGCTTGACTTGAGACCAAAGGGCCACTGGTTCAAGCCTCACCGGCGTCACTGGGTTATGTCCTTGAACAAGACACATTAATTCTAGATTAGTACTGGTTCAACCCACAAAGACGTGTCCCGACTTAACCGAAAATAACTGAAAAATTGTTGACTGGTACATCAAGAATCAAATCAAACAAATCCTGCATTAAAGTGTAGAAACAGGGAGAAGTGGAAGGTTTTTTAGTATCTCCCGAGGGACCTGGCGAACGTTAATACATTGACAAATTATGTTTGATCATTATTATTGCATAAATTCAACGATATATTCACCCATATTTAAGAAAAGTATGGCACTTTATTATGCTGTGGTTTCACAGTTGACTGGTGGTTAGACATTTTCATTAACATTCAATAGGGAACATTCCTGTGAAGTTTGGTGAAAATTGGCCTCGTGATATATGGGAGAAGTTGTCATTTAAAGCAAATTGTTGATGACACATGATGGACGACAAAAACTGACTGATCTTAACAGCTCACTTTATATGGTTGATTTGATTCTTTACTTTTTCTGTTATGTCGGGGCGGGTCTTCTTAAGTTGAACCAGTACTAAGCTAGGATTAATGTGTCTTGCTCAAGGACACAACACAGTGATGCCGGTGAGGCTCAAACCCGCAACTCCTCGGTCTCACTTTAGCTGACAACTTGAATGCTCTATGGCGTAAAAATGACAAGCAACACAACAACTATTATTAGAAATACTTTTATCAAGTATTCTATGTCATCACAGATATTTAGAATATTGCCGTGTTTATGTATGAAATTACATGATATAAATATATGAGCCATGGCGTGACGTAACTAACAATTTGATCTTTGGACCCGGCAAAGGAACTGGTCAGCTTGGTTATCTACTCAACAAGATCATATTCTTCACTGTTACACAATAGTTAGATATGCATGGGGGGAAGTTTAAGGATTATTCCTGAATTCAGGATTTTGAGGCTGACTTTCCATCAAAATGCTGAATTTAGCAGATTATTATAGCATCTCTCATTTTGTTTCACTTTCTCTTAAGACAATCAAACTTTTAAACAGAAAAGTGTTTATAGGCATAATGCTAGTTTTGAGATCTGAATTTCTAACATTCAGGATTTTCGAATTGTTGAACTTTCACCCACGGATATGGTCTTACTGCTGTTTCATGCAGATTATAGTATCTCTCATTTATTTTCACTTTCTCTTAAGACAATCAACCTTTTAAACTGAAATTTTAAAAGTGAAGATATTTTATAGGCATAATGCTAGTTTTGAGATCTGAATTTCTATAGGTAAGGATTTTTGAAATTTTGAACTTCACCCATGGATATGGTCTTACTGCTGTTTCATGCTGATAGCAAAGGTTCTGGTCAGCCAGGGTATCAACTCATTCAGATCAGTTTTCACTGTTTCTTCGTGCCGATAACTAAGATTTATCAGACAGTGTCTTCACCCAGGCTGATCTGTGTCTTTGCTGGACCTAAGGACATTTTGTTGGTTAAGTCAAGCACTGTCCAATATGGAAAATATATGAACCTACATATACATGTAAATAACAAAACCTAGTGTTGTTCCACAAACTAAAGACTTAATAAGTCTCAGAAATAAAATAACTAATCACATAAGCTCACTCAATTGACTTGACTCACAAAAATAACATTGTTTTAAAATCAAAATAAATCAAATATTGAAATGAAATTAATCCTATTAAATTGAATGAAATTAATCAAATATTGTATGAAATCAATCAAATATTGAATGAAATAAATCAAATATTGAATGAAATTAATCAAATATTGAATGAAATTAATCAAATATTGAATGAAATTAATCAAATATTGAATGATATTGAATGATATTGAATGAAATCAATCAAATACTGAATGAAATAAATCAATTATTGAATGAAATAAATCAAATATTGAATGAAATTAATCAAATATTGAATGAAAATAATCAAATATAATTGAATGAAATATTTCCAATGACATGCTAACCCATAAATTAAATGACAATAAATCAAGGTCAGCAAGGTTTTGATGAGGCTAACTAATCTCAATCTCTCTAATCAATAAAAATGCTAGCAAATGATGGGGGGGTTTTGAACACACATTACCAGACAATAGGGCATATACTGACCCTATATACAGTGTAAAGTGGGTAGTAGGGTGGTGCGCTCTCCGCTTCAGCTGTCAGAAAGATGGCCCTGTCATATTTGGCCTATTGGCAGGATGAAATCTGCTTCACTTGAGGGGATTTTTTATATATCCAATTATTTTCTCACTACCTCTCCCTAGGAGGAGTCGTAACTTGACTGAAATATTGTTGAGTGGACTTAAAGCCCTAACTCAAACAGTGTAAACTGATCAGACAACTATTGAGGAGCAGTCTGATCAGGGCCATTATTATCCTGATAAGCATTTTGTGAATCTAAAATCTCGTAACCAGGTAACCTTTATCCTGCCAACATGTTTTTGTCCTGAAAAAGTTGTCTATTTATTACGACCGCTGCATTTTTCAAATGCACTCCAGAAAACTTTTACTGTGGAAGTAAACGTGAACCCCTATAAGACTGGTCCCTTAGGAGCATATTTCATAGAATTTGCTTCAGTGGTCACAAGACCTAATAAGCAGACAACATTTTCTGGACAAAAAAAAAACATAACAGGATAAGGGTAAACCATATAGGTGTCAAGAAGGAAATAATCCATTTCAATTCAAAACCCAAGCAACTTTTAGAGTAGGTTTCAATATCAAATAACACAAGAGTCTGAGTAATTGCTTTTAACCCCAAGCAGAAGTACTAACAATATAACATAACTAATTTTGGTGCCGTGACCAGGATCACACTTTGAGGTTGACTGACTTTGGCTTTCTCTGAAGTGGCCTTTCATTTTCATTTGTAGTAATTGGCAGAATACAGGTTGTTTCCAGAAGCAGAAACAAATGACAAATGAGCCGCAGCATGAGATATCCAACAATGTGGTATGTGTGCCCAGCAAAGGCTCAGACCAGCCTGCGCATGCGCACATTCTGATCAGACCCTTTGCTAGTTGCTTGATGACTGTTTAGCTACTGACTGAACATCATTTGGAGTTTCTAAGCATAAAAAAAGGCTGCACAGGCTTGCCTAAGACTACACCTGTCAAACTGCCACATTGTTGGAAATCACTTGTCCCGGCTCAAATGTTACTGTTTACCCTGAATTTTCAGGCCGATTGGCCTGGTAAGAGCAATCTGATGAGGGACTACATTCTCCTGCTACACTTCATGCATCTAAATCATTTCTTACAAGCAATTAGTGAATGGTCCAAATAATGCTGTTAAACACAGTTGATCTAAAGAAAAACAATAAATGCAATAAAAAATAAATAAAAAATTCTAACAATTTAAATTGACTACAATATCTTCACCCTAATATGTAAAGTACTACCATCAAACGATCAAATATTCATGTATAGCATGTATAGTTTGATGAAAGCCAGTATTATTGAATTATCTCATATGATAACAATTTTATAAAATCAAACATTACAGTGCAGTCCCTTTTTAATGCTGTATCTGGGCTCCATTTGAATGCAGCGTGTTGAAAGTGAATCACATTTGGCCAGATTTTTATTATTACTTGATTTACGGGATTTTTTTTAAGATTTAGGGTCGGGGGGACGGAGAAAAAAAAGCTCTGAAAATGACCAGTCAACTGGTTATTTTCAGAGGTTTTTTTTTTCATTTTCAGAGCTTTTTTTTTAATATCTCCAGAACAAACAGTAAAACTAGTAAAGTAAACCAATAGTCTGTATTTCTTACATATGACAATCACTTTTAACAGTGGCACTTTCAAAAATACACAAACAGAACCTCAAATAATATTTAGTCGGCGGATAAAATAAAAACAATTTTTTTAGAATTTTTTTTTTCTTCTTTCTGGAAAATTACAGTAGGAGGGTGCGTAAATCAATTAATAAAAAAAAATCTGGCCTTATAAAAGGACAATTTTACAAAGGAATTACAGGAAAACAACCATTAAATTTTACAAAGGAATTATAGAAAAATGACCATGATATTGTCAGTTTCCTAAAATTCCTTTGTAAAATTACATGTTAAAATATTTTGGCAGTCACAATGTGACCCTGTTATATCGAAGTGTTATAAAAAAAGACAGCACTGTATGTGCAATTTTGCTTGCAGTAACATTCAGAAATACTCCATCAACTTATCAGCTACATGCATCCCTTAGCGGAAATGGTTGGGGCGGAATGCTAATTCCATTGCAAACGTTTCTATTACCAAAGCAACAAGACACCACAGCAGATATGGTTTTGGCTCAATTCTGTTGTTTTTAGCTCACCTAAGCCTATGGCTCAAGGTGAGCTATTGCAATCATTGGATGTCCGTCGTGCATCATCAACAATTGCTTCAAAGGACATCTCCTAAACTACTGGCTGGGTTTTTACCAAACTTGTCAGGAATGATCCTTATATGACCCTCTTTAATAATTTTACATATGGTTCCGGTTCTTTTGCATATTTAGGTCACACAGGCTAAACATATATTTTTGAGATGAAAACTATATATATTTTTGTCTGAAACCACACTAGAGCCATGATATTTGGTATACAGCATCACATAGTGGACCTCTACCAAGTTTGTTCAAATTATGCCCCTGGGTGATGGGTGGCTATGAACACTATACTATTGAGGGTAGGTTGGGATTTAAAATAAATATATGGCATAGTCTCATAGATTTCTAAAAGATTCTACAACTAATTATCGAAGGAATTTGATCCCTATGTTCAAGTTAATCAGAACAATCATAATCACACTGGGTAGGGGGCAATCAAAAACACCATCAACAATCGACAAATGCGGATCAAAAATCGATAGGAACAGTGTTTTTGATTGCCTTTTGTCGCCAGTGTAGTCGCCAGTGTGGCGACAAATGGTAATCGAAAACTCTGTCTATAACAATTTTTTATCTACGTTCCTTGATAGTATTGGCGTTTAGGATTGCAGCCTACCCTTTTTGATAATGAGTACATAATTACAACAACTCTTAGAACATAATAACAGATATAACATACAAGTGGCGACTGCTGATAAACTTTGTATCAAAATTACATGCCCTTAGATAAGAGTAGGTACAGTAATTGAAAACTTTGTATCATAATTACATGCCTCCAGATAAGAGTAGGTACAGTAATTGAAAACTTTGTATCATAATTACATGCCTCCAGATAAGAGTATGTACAGTAATTGAAAACTTTGTATCATAATTACATGCCTCCAGATAAGAGTATGTACAGTAATTGAAAAATGTTTTTATTATATCTCAACCAAAACGCATGCTTAGGTACTCAAAAGAACCATCTCTATGAGGCATTTCTTTTGAGCACCCAAAACAAATGTTTAAATTGATAGGTAAAAAACTGGATCTTTGCTATCAGGATGGACAAAACTATAATTTCATCATGCTTCTTCAACTAAATATTGCTTTGAAAAGTGAAATTTCATCAGGATCTGGATTGTTTGTCCAGATCCGGATGAAATGTCACTTTTCATTTCCAGTCAACAATAGGTTAAATACCATTTGTCAGTCTGTTTCAGTCAAACCTGTGTAAAATGGCCACTCAAAATTAGACAAAACAAAGATCTTTATGACAAATGGTAGCTGAACGAAGGTCCAAAGTATTGCAGAATGCTCCAAGGGGAGCATTCTGCAATACTTTTGACATTCATTAAGCGATAATTAGGCTTGAAAAACAATTTTTGGTCTTTTTGAGAGTGGCTGTACACTGGTTTTACTGTATTATCTTCTAGTCACATCCCCAATACGTATTTCAGGTATGATAAATGTTTTAACCCTTATCTTGACAATATTTTTTGGTCCTTAAAATGTCTGCTTATTATGCCTCCTGCATATATTCAAATTCATTTTAGATTACTTTCACCATGCACGCAAACGCTATGATAACAGATTGGACTGCTCATGAGAAAGTAGTCTGATCTGGGTCTACATTGTAGGCAATATATGCTACCAACAAGGGTCATGCTACCAACGAGGGTCCAACATTTTTTAGCATTAAATTGTAATTATTGGTTAGCACGACAGTAACTTAATATCACTAAAATATCACAATATTGTGTTTGATAACAGATAAAATGTGTTTGAAAACAGGTGAAAAATGCATTTATGATAACACAAAGAAAGGGTTGTTGGGGGAGAGGCAAGTTGGATGGGGCAAAAATGTTGTGTACCTTTCAACACAGGAGTTTCCCTTAAAGACGGGTTTTTAAAGGAAACCAGAGCGCAAAATGGCCGGTTGTTTCCAGTACATTCTGCTCACAACAGGCTAACATGCTCCTCCATAATTTCAAATATCATGGGACTTACCTCGCAAATTAGGACAATTTTTGGCTAAGTAATTATTTGTTTGTTTTGTTGCTTTACCTCCCAAGTCAGCAGCTATCGTCATGGCGGGACCATCAGTTCACCTAACCATACTTTTTCCTGGGCACGCTTGAACAAGCAGTTAACCAGTACTTCATGCACATACTTTCGCTTGTAACTGACAACAACCCTTCTTGAATGATTCAGTGAAAGGGAGGAGAATGACCGTAGAAATTATTTCATGATCAATCTCCGCGAAAGTATGGGACCGGGCCGTGATCAAACTAGCGACCCCTAGATCTGCAGTCAGACTCGCATCTGTTGCCAGACACGTTACAGACTTAACTGCGCTACGCGGCCCGGTAAAGGGTTGTTGGGGCAAAGGTAAGTTGGATGGGGCAAAAATGCTGAGTACCTTTCAACACAGGAGTTTCCCTTAAATTTAGCCTTTGGATGGGCAATGGTCTACTGTGTGTGCAATTGATTTGGTCAAGACTCATCTTGGTTTACAGTGTGGAATTTGTGGAATGTGGGTGATAGAGATTGATTTAATTTGCTTTTTTATCTTGTTTACTCTCCCCCTCTTTAAGAGATGGTCTTGCATTATATTAAATTAAGTTACTGTCAACTGAGCGGAACATGAAAGTGTGGTAGCTCAGTGGTTAGGCACTTGCCTCTGGTGCTAGAGGTCCCAAGTTCGATCCCCGCTCGCAGCGAGGAAAATTTCAGTGCCCAAACACGCTTTCTCTAGTGTCATTTGCAGGGATGACACTAGATAAGAGCATCATCCAACGGATCAGGACGTTAACTGGACGTCCCCTGTGCTGGGAAAGTCACCCCCTATGCAGGTTAAAGAACCCTAGAGTAATTTAGATATGGTTACTTGTAGGCTTTCATCCTGCAACCCGGAGTGTACAAATTACACCTGCCGATAATACTCAAAAGAGGGTCTGGCAGTATATAGAGAAAGAAAGAAAAACATACAAAAGATTGCTAACAAATTACAGGCATACATGATAACAAAGAGCAGGTCTGTATGATAACACATTCAGCATGTAGTTACTAACAAGTTAACAATAATTATTTGATAACATGAGTTATGAGAATTAAAACAAATCACTGGAACACGATGAGAAAATCTTTCAAGGTCTTTTCGGAGAAAAGCAAAGGAGTACAGTAAAACCTGTCTTAAGCGGCCATTCAAAAAAAAAGCCCAAAATTGGTTTTCAAGACAGATTATCTCTTAATGCAGGTCAAAAGTATTGCATTCTGCAATACTTTCGACCTTCATTAAACTACCATTTGTCTTTAAGACATTTGTTTTGTCTATTTTTGAGTGGCCGCCTAAGACAGGTTTTACTGTGAAATTCTTATGATCTTTGGCAAGTAGCAAACAAGCATATTAGCCTGTGTTTATGTGTAAGTGATAATGATGCCTCTCAGATTGTGCATAATAATGGCCCCAATCAGACTGCATTATATACAGTCTGACTGGGATCTATATTATTTACTGTTTAGGTAGTATAATAGATTCTCATGCTACGCTATCTTGTCAAAACTTTCAAGATTATTGTTATTCCCTGTAGCTGAGCATTCTATATTTGCATGTTAACTTCTTGTCCCAAAGAATGATTTTCTCCATTACAACCATGCAACTTGCAGGTTAGCAAAGAGGTAGTTCATGAACTCAAATTTGGAGATATAGCTGTCATGCAAATATAAACAATTTGTGGTAGAGTGACAGGAATTTTAATACTGATCGGCAGTTTGAGATGTTTAAAAGAGGAAAAGATAATGGACTTGGAAAATGTAAACTTTCAAATAGTTTTCTTCCTTATTTTTAGTAACATATGTTGTAGGTAAACATTGGAATTGCCTCTATGAGGCAACTCTAATGTGTACCTACAACATATGTCTTTTCAATAAATTAGTTTTTCACCATAAGCTTTTTTTAAACAAATTCTCAACCGCTTTCATTTATTCAAAGAAATGAGCATGTAGAACTCAACAAGTTTTCATGTAGTTTGTCATGCACCTGGGTGACAATAATAGACTGTCTATTTTATGCTTCTGGCAGCTTATCTTGAGATGTTTCATGGGAGTATATTGCTAAATTGCTAGTTGCGTGGTTGTATTTTATGAAGTGGAAATTGAAGATGTAGATGATTACAAAGGAAGAACATGAATCTAACAAATTACAGGTGCATCTTACAACATAGTGTAGGTGTTGATGATAACAGGTAAAGCATGAATATGATAACAATGGACATAAGGATAAAGCCTCTAGATGATAACAAAGAAGGAATGTGCGACAACAAATCAGGAAAAGGTGATAAAAAAGACAATCATGATGCAGATATTGATGATAACAGATAAGGCATGAAGATGCTAACAAAGAACAACAGAGAAAGCATATAGATGATAAGAAAGGAAGAATGCAATAAAGAAAGAATAAGGGAGAAAATGTGATAAAGTATGGAGTCAACAAATTACAGGCCCATCTGATAACAAGTGAAGATGCAGAGGCAAGTTAGCACTGAGGTGATCTTTAACAATAAAAAAGAAAAAAGTGATAAAGTATGAAGTCAACAAATTACAGGCCCATCTGATAACAAGTGAAGATGCATATGATATTAAACTACAGATAAGAAAAACAATGTACGAGGCTAGTTAGCACTGAGGTGATTTTTAACAATAAATTGGTTGTACCACATTTTCCCTGAACATTCATACAGATAGGCCTAAGGCCAGATTTTTTTTATTTCATTAGTCGATTTACAGGATTTTGTTCAGATTTAGGGTCGGAGGGACGAAAAAAAAGCTCTGGAAATGACCATTTGACTGGTCATTTTCAGAGCTTTTTTTTTCATTTTCACAGCTTTTTTCTTTCTTTTTTTAATATCTCCAGAGCAATCAGTAAAACTAGTAAAGCAAACCAACAGTCTGTACTAGATCTTTAAATATTTCATAATTTTCCGACATAGGACAATCACTTTTAACATTGTCACTCTCAAAAATACACAAACAGCACCTCAAAAATATATTATTTTTTTCATCACACAAATAATATTTAGAGTGGGCTGATAAATTAAAAAAATAATTTCATTTTTTTTTTCTTCTTTCTGGAAAATTACAGTTGGAGGGTTCGTAAATCAACAAATAAAAAAATTCTGGCCTAAGCAAATAGTGTTAACCAAGAACAGACCACTAATGAGGGTTCAGTCTGACCATGGTTTACACTATTTGCTTTCTATCACTTCCTTTAACAAACCCCTTCAGAATGGGTAATAATGGAGTACGAGTCCAACATAAGAGTCGCAATTGTGTGTGATAATAAAGATAGAAAAACAGTGTACAAGGCAAGAAAACAAAATGGAAGTTTATAGCTTATCATTTCAGAAAATTACGCATAATTTGATTCAAATGATATCTTTTGACATAATTTATGCAGTTCCCATAATGGTGACAACTATAATGACGGACTTTAAAAACGCACCACTGTGATAACAACTTAAATCATGCCTCAAAAAAGAAGGAAAAACGATCATTTCGGTTGTATGTTTAAGAGTGTTCATTTCTCAGTAACACATGAAAAAGTTGTCCAATTAAAATGAATTTAACAAATTGAAAATGTAAACTTTTTGAGATAGGGGTCAATTGTTTCATGTGACAAAATGTTAACAGTTTAAGATCCCCTACATTTCAAAATAAAGAAACACGAGAAGTATCAAATTTATGTCATGGACTTCGTTAGTCATCGAGGAATCACTCTCATATTGTTTGGCAGGTCTGTGATACAGTCCGTTTGCTTATTTGACATTTAACTTTTTGTACCCTTTCATTTGATGGCTTAAAATCTCCTCTACTTAAGAAATGTTTAAGTGACCTAAATTTATACAAAGTAATAAAGTCATCAGGTTCAGTTGTACAATTAAAACTGAAGTGTTTGTTGATGAAAACAACTCATGATGACCTCATTGAAGCAAAGGAAGTATACTGTCTTATGAAAGATATAAAGGAAAGTTAATGTTGCGTAATTAAAGTCCGTCAGTATACATTCAAAACAACACTAAAAAAGATTTGATAGGGCAGAGCATTTTGATAAAATTGACATAAATCATTCATCGAGCAATTGTAACAAGTATAATAAAAGAACAACAACAGAAGCATTTCCATGTCACATCTAGTTTTAGCTGTGTTTATACATTTCCCTAAATATTTAGGACAGAAAAGGAAAAGCAAACAGTCTAAACAGTCTAGGTTCATAAAATTCAATTTTACCTGTATATCCTATTTCGGCTTAGGCATTCATTTTTGCTCATGTGTATTATAACTGGATAATGAAACTTATTTTTTTTACTTGTACATCATAATCAAATAAATGACATTAATTTTGTATTTGTAACCAGTGACCTATATAAGAGTGACTTAAAACTCCAATGAAATACCAATACTCAACGCAAATAACTCTGTCGGGCATCTTACAAAGGTAAATGAGGGAAAATCTATATCATTTATCTACACGATTTGCCTTTATCACGGTTTTGGAATACACAGCGTAATTTCTCTATTGTTTATCAAAACTTTTAACACCTTTACAAACACCGAAATAGTATAATAGCAATAATTATGAATCATAGGGCATCTTAGATTATGAATATTTATAAATCGAGACACAATCATAGCCATGTTTGAAGCTTTATTCGTTACAGTGAAAGAGGTATTGTTGAAGCCATTTTTGACGATTTCTGCAACTTTCATAAAATCTGCCGATATTTACACGGTCATAACTCTGACAATAGGATTAGTTTTAACATTGCAGAAACATAGCATTTAGCATGTTTTTTCAATTGCTATTTACAGGATGTACCATTAAGCGATATTTACGACGAAATACGCTCTTCAATGTACCTATAAATGCAGCGGTTTCTCAAGCTGTGTCGCCGTTTTGTGTGAGTCTGATGAAAGGCGCACCAGGTGTAAGTCACGTGACACATGCCCCCACATAACTATATGGCTGATAAATGAAGTGTCCAGTCACTCTAATATAGGTCACTGTTGTAACTCATTACTTGGTTTTAACATTATTTTTGCATTTGTGTTTGATAATTGGGTCAGGATTTTCATTTTGTACATATTTCTACAACTAAGGTTTTTGAATAATTTAAACATACATGATCAAAGTTTATTTCATTCATTTATTAAAAGGCAGGGTTTAGTATTGTCACAAGGATGTTTTTATCCAAATCTTTACCCTACCTTCAAATTACTGAGAAAGCACATTGCCTGCTCCAAGAGAAGCAGTGATCAGGGAATATATATTAGAGTATCAGTATCAAATTACTCAAACAGGAAAAAATTGTCCCATAGGCCAGATTTTTTTTATTAGTTGGTTTACGGGAAATTTTGACTGGTCACTTTTAGAGCTTTTTTTTCATTTTCACAGCTTTTTTCTTTCTTTTTTAATATCTCCAGAACAAACAGTAAAACTAGTAAAGTACACCAACAGTCTGTACTAGATCTTTAAATATTTCATAATATTCTGGCATAGGACAATCACTTTTAACAATGTCACTCTCAAAAATACACAAACAGAACCTCAAAAATATAGTATTTTTTTCAACGAAACAAATAATATTTAGAGTCAGTTGATAAAATAAAAAAATAATTTTAGATTTTTTTCTTTTCTATTTACGGAAAATTACAGTAGGAGGGTACGTAAATCAACTAATAAAAAAAATTCTGGCCTAATCAAGATATAGAGAAATGATGGCTGAACAGATGATAAAATTGCATCAAAAAGCCCATGTTTACAAGCAACATGACAGAAAGCAACATACAATGCTAATTCACCAAACAAGTAAAATATTGCCTATGATTCAAGCAAAATGCAACCATATGAACACAAAAAGTATAAAAGAATAGGCACCTGCTCTCTCTTTAAAGAGCATAAAAATATCAACCTGTTATAAAAAATATCTAGACCGAGCCAGCATACATTCTTGGGCCACTATTGGCCTACCTGTTAAGCACCATTTGAATGATGTTTTGCTGGTGGGCCAATCAATGTAGCCTGCTTTTATATGCATACTGTGGGAATTTTGGTTGATTTCAAAGGGAAATACTCATGTCTAAAAGCTAAATAAATACAATGTGTAGAACTTCTACAAAGTAAACGGTGAACGCACTGATCAGATTTTTTTTTTTGTTTCTTTCAAAGGTAAAATACTCATGTCTTCTATCAGAAAAACTACAGGATAATGTCAGAATTTACAAGTGTAAAGAAAATGAAAATTAGTTAGCACATGTAAGTTTCGTTCTTATTGCTTTGTTTAGACATGAAGGCTCAGACAAGCCTGAGCAAATGAGCAGAGCTGTCCAAGCCTTCGCTGCTCACATATACAAAGTATGGATGTAGATGAAGACTCCAACCAAAATTTAGACCTCAAGCTCTACTGGATATATCAGCATGGCTGTTCAACTCTTTGCCTACTAGTATCGTCTGCTGAGAATCTTTGCAAACAGTTTGGACCCAGATCAGGCCCGAGGAAATGTCAGACCTGATCTGGATCCAATCTGTTTGATACTCTGAAGGTATTCCTGAAAATTTTTTCGATAAGTTGATTTTGAAAAAAATCAGCAGACAACAAGAAAGCATGAAAAATTACCCAGTAGGAAAAGTTAAAGGACGTTTTTGCACATATGCTGACCCAAATTATACTCCCCACTCAATTTTTGAGCCGTACTTTATGTAAGGTAAATTACTGATATTGGGTCATGGGTGCTGGTCAATAGGTAATGTATGCTTGTGAAAGATAGGTATTGGGTCAATAGGTACTACATCATGCGTGGATCCAGAAAATTTTGTCAGGGAGGTCTAACTTGAACGTTGTTGTTTTTTTTAATTGATGAGGGGAAGGAGGATCCAGATCCAAATACAACTTTAAGCGGGCCATTATCGGCCCGCCAGCACACCATTTAAATGGCGTTTCGCTGGCAGGCTGATGATGGCCCAACATTGAATGCTGGCTTGGTAGCTTTGTCATTTTTCAGGGGATCTGGACCAGAAATGCTAAAAAACCTATATTTTTGTGATTTTTCATGGGTGGTCCAGACACACTGTCCCCATCTCTGGATCCGGGCATGTACATTCAAGGTACTGGGTTAATAGGCACTGGTCAATAGGTACTGAATTTAAAAGTACTAGGTCAAAAGGTACTGTATGCTGAGAAAGATACTGATATGAACTGCATTCAAGATATTGGGTTAATGGGCACTGGCAAAAAGGTACTGTATGCCAGCAAATATACTGGTAGGTATTGGGACAATAGGTACTGCATTCAAGGTACTGGGTCAATAGACACTGGTAAATAGGTACTGGGTCAATAGGTACTGGGTCAATAGGTACTGCGTCAATAGGTGCTAGGAAAGCATGCTTGAATCTGTGATCTGTAGTTTATCCAGTTTAAACCAGTTTGTCATAGTGTTTGCGAAGTCAATATCACCAAGTTTGATATAAACAGCACCGAGAAGATTATTTTCTTTCAACATATCGTGGTCCCATATCGTCACCTGTAGCGTCTTCTTTCGTAACATGTCCAAACTGATTTTATACTCGATCTGTAAGATAGAATGAAAATACTGTATTTAACCTTTTAACCCTTTTTTCACATGACACCGCGTCTGGGAGTGAAATAACGCCTTACAATAAAATTGATAAACCACTAGTGGTTTACAGATTTTCGGGAAATGTTATGAAACAACCCTTTTAACGTCACGCATATGGAAAAAAAACGATTTCAAAACAATTTTAATGTCATATGATAAATAGTAAATTATATTTGTGTTCCTGTATTATTGAATTTATTAAACTCAATGCGAAAAAGCAATAAAATGCTTGGCAAGCCTCGTATTTTATCGCTTTACCCCAACTTGTTTAATAAATTCAATAAAACATGATCACTCATGTAAGATCCTCTATGTATACTGATGGGTTCTCCCACCTGATATGATACAATAAACTTGGAATAGTTCATTGTATATATTGAGGGATCACAGGTTATGATTTCCACCTAAAACTGATTTTCTTTTGCAGAAGATTGATTTAGTCATAGCAAACAGTGCAGACCATGATGAAATGCAGCATTATGCTGCATTTCATCTGGGTCTTCACTGCTTGCCAAAGTCCCCCCATTTAGGGGTTTCCAGAATACAAAGGGTTAAGTGCACAATGCCCCTACAAGCTGCAATTCAGTAAGAGCAACCTTGGCTTAAAAGTCAAAAGGTCAATTATGATCTTTGGTGGCTACTAATAGTCATGTCTCATTTGATTAAATATACATGTATTAAGTAAGTATTATCACTTTGGCTAGGTTGAAAAGTAACACACTAATCTGGCCTATATTGCTGACTTAAAGACACAGTTTAATTATCTTACCAGTTCGTTGTAAGTTGGATGTGTGGATTGTTTGATCACTTTGGTTTTTCTTTTGCTCTGTTTCTCCGGATCTGGTAGTAAATATGTCTTCACATACGGACTAGGTAGCTCTGAGCCAGACACAGCCTAAAATAGGTATGAGAAAACAACAATAATTAGATGTGTGGATTGTTAGATCACTTTGGGTTTTCTTTTGCTCTGTTTCTCAGGGTCTGGTAGTAAATATGTCTTCACATACAGACTAGGTAGCTCTGAGCCGGACACAGCCTAAAATAGTTAATAAAACAACAATAATTAGATGCGTGGATTGTTTGATCACTTTGGTTTTTCTTTTGCTCTGTTTCTCAGGATCCGGTAGTAAATACGTCTTCACATATGGACTAGGTAGCTCAGAGCCAGACAAAGCCTAAAATAAAAACGAGAAAACAACAATAATGAGAAAATAATGTATAAGGGCTGCCACAGTACTTTGCTTCTAAACATTAACTCTTTGCCTATAGTGTCATCTGCTGGTAACCTTTGCAAAAGTTTGGACCCAGATCAGGCCAGATACAATGTGGGACCTGACCTGGATCAAAACTGTTTGACACTCTGATGGTAATTCTGAAAGAATTTTTAAAAAAAATTGATATTGAAAAAATCAGCAGACGACAAAAATTCTGAAAAATTTCCCAGTATTCAAAGAGCTAACATTTGATTGGCACTATCAAACTGAACTTTCAAGGTCACTTTTTGGGCAAGAAAAAGAAGACAAACTTTAAACCAGGATTTGGCATGAGTGAAAAGGAGACAAAGCCCTATGTGAAAATCTACTACTTTTAATTTTCAAAGGGCTGTAAGTCCATCCACATAGGAGCTTAAGTTTCATTATTTGGCACGAAGATACAAGGGCCGATCACCCGACAAGGATTTTCATGTAAAAAATTACAGGATTTTCTAATGTAGCGGTCGTGCTAACATCACATTAAATTTTAAGACTAGCGGCTAAGGTGGACATTTCTGATCATAAGGGGAAGCCAAAACCATTTTCAAAAGACTGTTTGGTCACTGAAAACAGAAAAAGCAAAACAAATGTGGAAATTTGCTGAACTTTCTTCAAGAAATAAAGCACCAAGTTTGCACAATTTGACGTTTTATAAATGTCTTTACATTATCACATTTAAACGGTGTTTCTTATCCATATTTTTTTAACCACATTTACAATTTAAGTTGTTTGATGCTTTCAAACATGTTAAGACAAATATTGTTGAATGAAGCATCTTCACAGCCACAGAGCATGAGCCGAAATTAAAAGTCTTGTGTCTCCGCTATCTCAAAAACGCGTCATACCATTTTTCCGTAACTTAAAGTTTTAATCAACCATGAGATTGGCTACATTGTAAGGCTATGATATCTTCGTAATCTGATTCTCTGTTGAATTGAAGCACAGATAAACATTAGAAGTTTAACCTAATGATGACTACATTTTGACGTCATTGACGGCAGCTGATGTTTTCTATCTTCTCTATCCCAACTGCCACAGAACTGTATGATGCATGAGAAAGATGAAAGACAACCAAACATGCTTGTCATTTTTGCATTACATATAACGGATATTACTCTAGAGACAACTTCATCATACCTTCACCCCTAGGCCGCTGAAAGATAGGGTTCTATGTGTGTTCAACTATACTTACAAGATCTTTGGCATGTATAACCATCACATGGAGGGCATCTTTGACATATTCTAGAGACAACTTCACCATACCTTCACCTCTGGGTCGTTGTAGGATAGGGTTTTCTGGAAGAAAAAAAATAACATCACGTCAGGCACAATTGTATGAGCACAACAAAACAAACAAAAAGCTTCGAAGCGTGACTATATTTACAATATTGAAAATACGGATCTAGAAATAGGGGTTTCAGGTGTTTTATTACGTGTACTATAATATTTAGACGCTCGTAGATGTTCCAGACAGACTGACTCATTTTACGTGTTACACTTCAACCTTTTGAAATATAATGATCCAATGGTCATTACTCAGAGGTCGTTGTACATCTATACATCCAAGATAAACTTAACTCTTTGTCTATTGGGAAATTTTTCACGCTTTTTTTTCGTCTGCTGAACTCAACTTTTCTTAAAAAAAATCTTTAGAAATACCATCAGAGTGTCAAATAGTTTGGATCCAGATCAGGCCTGACATTTTGTCAGGCCTGATCTGGGTCCAAACTATTTACAAGGGTTATCAGCAGACGACACCAGTAGGTGAAGAGTTAAAAGAGCTGATTGCTTCACATGTTGGGTAATTTTTCATGCTTTTGTTGTTGTCTGCTGACTTTTTTAAAAAAAATCTTCAAAAAAATTCTTTCAGGAACACTATCAGAGTGTCAAACCGTTGGCAAAGGTTATCAGTAGATGACAAAAGTCGCTACTAGGAAGGAAAGACTTTTGGCCCATGGCTGCTGTAGTCTGACAATGGCATTTCCTGGTTATACCATTTTTTTTTACCATCAAGGACATTTATGCATAGCCAAAGGCTAATATAGTAAAAGTAAGAAAGGTGGCAAAGATCAGGAATCAATACAATCAAGTACCACACCTGACCCAGGATACCACATGGGAAAGTGACAACAAGAGGGCCAAGTGGCCCTTAATCGCTCATCTGAGTTATATATAGGTATCTGTTGAAAGCTGGCCATGTCCCTGGTGACACCTGGGGTCAGGTCACTTTTGGCCCCATGGGCATAATTTGAACAAACTTGATAGATGTCCACTAGGTGATGCTACAGAACAAATATCAAGGCTTTAGGCCTTATGGTTTCAGATGGTGTTTTTCCCTATGTAAGCCAATGTTAAACACGTGACCCCCAGGCTGGGGCCATTTTTGGCCCCAGGGGCATAATTTGAACAAACTTGTTAGAGGTCTACTAGGTCACGTGAAGCTAAATACCCAATATCAATGCTCTAGGCCTTATCATTTCAGACATGAAGATTTTTTCATGTTTTTCCCTATATAAGCCTAGGTAAAATATGTGACCCCCGGGGTGGGGCCATTTTTGAACAAATTTGGTAGAGGTCCACTTGATGATACTACAAACCAATTTCACGGCCCTAGGCCTTGTGGTTTCAGATAAGAAGATTTTTAAAGGTTTCATTTTGAAAATCTATTTTTAGCCTTTATGACCTAGATATGAAACAGACCGGAACCATTTGTTCAATTATTAAAGAGGGTCATATAAGGATCATTCCTGCCAAATTTGGTCAAAATCCAGCCAGTAGTTTAGGAGATGTCCTTTGAAGCAATTCCTGAGAACACACGATACACGACTGACGACGGACATCCAACAATCACAATAGCTCACCATGAGCCATTTGCTCAGGTGAGCTAAAAAGTAGTCCCACGATATCTGATCATGGACTTCTACAACACCCAAGTCAATGTCACAAACAGCAAGATTTTGATGGCAGAGTTGGAATACTAAGAAATAACTTGCATGCTTGCAATTTTCGTCCATTAAAATTCACTGTAGGACAACTCATAATCTAAGCATAAAGCCCTTTGGGTTTCACTCAGTTTGTGAGAAAGATTTTTGGGAGCTGTACACATTAACAAAATCCACATAAAAATCAATTGTATTATATACTGAGGGAAAAAAGTTTAGCAATATACTTTGAGGATTCACAGTTTAGAAGAAATAGGACTTTAAATTTCATAGTGTCATTAATATATGTTGACAAACATTCACGAGTACGATGACATTACCAGATTGACATTTCACATAATGTCAAGTCTGATTTTATGCCCCCTTGCTAAAACAGTTTATCTGGCAATAGTGCGAATAGATTTCGACTTAAAATTTCAATTTTCTGTCAAATGTTTAGATCCGAAAGCAAGAAAGTAAAAAACGGTTTGAAACTAAATGTAATACTCACCCTTTTCTTACAGTTTTTAGTTGAAAATCGTATTTTACCAAATTACCTCCCTTTCAATTGAATAACGTTTGAAATTAAAATGCTCAGCAGATCAAATCATCACTATGAAGTTGGCTTTTGTTTCTTTTGACCACTTGCAGGTAGCCATTAGGTCATTTTCAAGCAACTAATATGTTTGCGACCCTGTCAATTAAAAAGATATGATGCTTCAAAGACCGCCTATGGGAAACCCCATTATAAATAATTGCTAAACTTTTTTCCCTCAGTATATTTAAGGAAAGCATCCACACACTGGGTAGGCGGCAATCGAAAACACCAATACTATCGAGGAACATAGATCAAAAATCAATAGAAACTGTGTTTTCGAATGCCATTTGTCACCCCACTGGCGTCAGATGGCAATCAAAAAACTGTTTCTATCGATTTTTGATCTGCCTTTGTCAGTTGTTGATAATGTTTTAGATTGCCGCCTAGCCGTTGTGATCCAGGAAAATATTTCTTCTATTCAAATTATATTATCAACTAAAGTGTTGTTATTAATTTCATAACCCTTAAAGCACCATCACAACAAAAGGCATCTGCTAAAATGTTTTAGAGGCAACTTTGACAGTATAGACACAGATCAGACTGCTTCTGTAGGAGCAGTCTTGAACTGGGTTCACACAAATTGTGTCTATACTAACATTTGTCAATAATGTTTGTAAATATATGCAGCAGAAGACTTAAGCAGACAACATTTTTTATTTATTTTTTTTGCCGGTGATTTCAAGATTAAGACTAAATTTAACTGTAAATGGAACCAAAGAATAACAGATCCTTTCCAAACTTTATGACTAACTGGCAACAAAAACATCAGAATTAACCCTGATCATACAAAATCAAGATTACCTGATTTTACATGTATATCTCTTTGCATGCTGTGTAATTTTTCATCTGCTGACTATTTTCAAAATAATTCTTTCAAAAACAAGTCTTCCAGGAACACTATCAGAATGTCAAACGTTTTGGATCCAGATCAGGACCGACACTCTGTCGGTCCTGATCTGGATCAAAACAGTTTGTGAATATGGCCAGCAGATGACACAAGTCAACGCTAGAAAGAAAAGTCCCTGTCACACCAAGCCACGTTCCCACTGCGTTGGCACGGAGTTGTATAAATTTCCAGAGCGCCGTTAGATTGCAAGCAAATCTTGATTTTTTTCACAGAAAGGGTGTATCACATGGTCCTTACAGCAACCGTGGCGTGGCTACAGAGCTCGCATGACATTCTATCACGTTCCTACAGAGTTGTCGTTGGCCATCCTCTGCGCTCTCATGACACACGCAAAGCGTGCAATGCGCTAACATGACGTCCGCACTGCTCTGATAGCGTGTTGAAGACGCAGTCACTAGGAATTTTCCCACATTTCCCAAGTTTTGGCCAGGAGCCTGTTGAATTTGGGAAAATAGCATTTGTGCCATCAAAATTTGGGAATATTTATTCTGTCTAAATGAAAATGAACAAGATCTCCATACCAAATAACAAATTGTCAGTGTCAAGCTTTGTAGCGTATTGCATTTCTCTGAGTATTTGCATTAAGATGTGAATTTAAACATGTATAACTTTTCTATTTTTGACCTGATTTTCAGGAAATTTTCAGCAAAATGGAGATTGGAAATATCATTCATCATTTGGGAAGGATTTGCTTAATGTTCAATTGGAAAAGGGCCGATATTCAGCCCCAAATTGGCATAGAAAATCCCTGCAGTGACATCTCCATGCAAATGCCACGGATGACCACAGCGTTTGCATAATGACCCTTGTGCACACCAGCAGAGGTCTTACTGCATTGTAGGAGACCTTACTGCGGGGCAACGGCGATCATACAGCGACGCCACTGCGCTCTTTTAGAATGCCGATCCATGGCGTTTGTTTTGAGCATGCTCAAAGTGTGTGCCATCGGGCTGCATTCTATGCGATACAACGGCATCCACTGGAGAAGCCACACGTTGCTGCGTAGATGCTTGCAATTGTACTGCGCGCACCTCGGTGCACCTCTGCGATCTGCATTTTTCTTGGACACCGTAGGATCGCCGTGAGAACACTGCTCTAGTGTGACAGGGGTTGAAAGAGACATGCATTTTTTTTTTACTTTTAGTCTAAATCATAGTTTGACAAAATTATTTAGAGAAGACAGCTCTTTCACATAAAGATTTCTGTCTGCTGTTGTGATTGGCTAAGGGTTTACAGACCAAATCTCATTGGTCCAGATAGGAAATTTTAGTTGCGTAAAATTTTAATTATTTTCTTACCAATTAATTTAACATTTCTTTTGGGTGCTAAAAAGAACCGTCTCACTGAGACGGTTCTTTTGAGTACCCAGAACATATGTCTTGGATGAGAAATAAAGAAAATAATTTTCCAATACACACTCTTATCTGGAGGCCTGAATCTTGATTCAGTAGGACAAGGATTAATTCATAAAATATTCTGATTATACACATGAGTCCAGATAAGCAATTTTTTTAGCTAAAATAAATTATGATTAATTTTTTATCCATCAGTTTAAACAAGTGTTTAGGGTGCTCAAAAGAACCATCTCATGACCATTCTTTTGAGCACCCACAACATACATTTTGGTTGAGAAATACAGTAAAACCTGTCTTTAGCGGCCACTCAAAAATAGACAAAACAAAGGTCTTAAAGACAAATGGTAGCTTAATGAAGGTCGAAAGTATTGGAACATTCTGCAATACTTTGACCTGCATTAAGCGATACTAGGTCTTGAAAACCAATTTTTGGTCTTTTTTTGATTGGCCGCTTAAGACAGGTTTTTACTGTACGAATCATATGAAATGCTTCCGTACAGAAATAAGATTTTTTTAAAGAAAGAAAGCATTTTGACTAGAGCTATGTGACTGGAGTTGTTTCTGATGAGATGAACAATGTGTCTAACACTACTGCCCTCAGAATGGCTAAAGTCCATGTCCATGTAGTTTTGGTCGAAACTGCTGTTTAGCCATTTGAGCCGCTACATGTGATTTCCAACAATGTGGAATTCAAACAAGTGTAGACTCGGACGAACCTGTGCAGCCTCCTTTTTAGCTTAGACACTCCAAATGGTGTTTAATTAGTAGCTAAACAGTCATAGATTATTCAAGCTACTAGCAAAGGCTCTGGTCAGACTGTGTGTATGCGCAGGCTGATCTGAGTCTTTACTAGTAGCACATACCATATTGTAGGAAATCTCATGTCGCGACTCACATAGTTTTGGCCAAAACTGCTGTTGAGCCATTTTTTTCTGTAGAAATTGTTATTATTTTCTAACATATGTTAAGCATACTCAAAAGATTAGTCTCAATGAGACCATTCTTCTTAAACAACATAATATATTTTTGCTCAGACAATTAGTTAACAATTAAGAAATTAATAAAACTTATCTGCAGGACATTTTGGCCATTTCTTTGAGCAGCAGGGTTGTATAAGCAATAATTTACTGAGGATGATATAAATAAAATGGTGAAAGGAAAAACAAATAAAATCTCACCAAGTGACCTAGATTTGCGTTGACTCTCTGATTAGAGCAATAAAAACGTTACACAACAGTATGAACAAAAAACATATTTAGTGTATAATACAGACTTAGCAATACATCTGTCCCCTTTTGGCTAAAAGATTTCAAACTCTTGGTAACCATCCAAGTAACTATAGTTTTTTGTGTGACTGACAAAAACAAAGCATCTGCATTATGCAACGATAACCTGCTGCATCATAAACAACATACCAACACCTTTTTTCATCGAAGATGAATTTGATCTTTATAACCATTGGCGTAGCACCCATTACGCAGGTTACGCATGTGCGTAATAAAAATAGTAACATTAAAGGGAGGTCATTTAATGTGATAAAAGTGAGTTTCCATACGATAAGGAACTGCTCATAAAGGAAAGAATTTGCTCCCTCAGGGAGCAAATTCTTTCCTTTAAGAGAGGTACCTATTTTGAAAGGGTGCGCAATTGAAGAGAATCACTGCTTAATTCAGTAGTCTCCCTTTGATGAGCGTATCTTTTCCAACCTTCTAGCTACGCCATTGATAAAGGTACATGTATCATTACTTTGTGTCCATTCTAGTTTGCAATCATCTTGAAGAGGAAGAGAAAGCTGGTTGCTTTGCTTTTATTGACTTACAGCTGTCTTTTAACTGTAAATGTTCTGTGGCTCTTCCTCACGGTGCCATGGGTTGGTTTGCAGTGTGTGATTGTGGTATTGTCTGATCATACTCACTTACTTTTATAAGTCTTAAATTTGGCTGTTAGAAACAATTCATCCATAGTTGTACTCAATACAACCACGCAACTAGCAGGTTAGCAAAGAGGTAGTTCATGAACTTGAATTCGGAGATATAGCTGTCATGCAAATATAAACAATTTGCAGTAGAGTGACAGGAGTTTTGATACTGATTGGCAGTTTGGGATGTTTAAAAGAGGTAAAGACAATGGACGTGATACTTGGAAAATGTAAATTTCCAAACAGTTTTCTTCCTTATTTTAAGTAACATATTTTGTCTTTTCAACAAATGAGTTTTTCACCACTATAAGCTTTTTAAAAACAAATTCTCAACCACTTTCATTTATTCATGTAGAAATGAACACCTTTTCATGTAGTTTGTTATGCACCTGGATGACAATAAAAGACTGTCTATTTTATGCTTCTGGCAGCCTATCTTGAGATGTTTCATGGGAGTATATTGCTAAATTTCTAGTTGCATGGCTGTAAATCACAGTTGATTCTGTTCTCTTTCATTTTAAACACTAGCTCGCTCAGCTTGCTTGTTTTTTTTTGTATTGATGTTCCAGTCAACAATTTTTCATTCAAAATCGGGACAATTTCATGTCTTCCTGGATTGAACCAGTACTAAGCTGCAGATAAAGTATCTTGCTCTTGGAAAAACACATTGACTCTGGTGATCTCGAACTAGCAACCTTTTGATCCCCAGTCTAACACTCTACCAACTGAGCCACCCCGCTCTGCCATTCTCAGCTTGATTGTCTATTGCCTGACTGACAGACAGACAGAGATCAAACACAGTGACTCTGGTGATTTCGAAATGCAACCTTTCGATCCCCAGTTTAACCCTCTACCAACTGAGCCACCCCACTCTGTCATTCTCAGCTTGATTGTCCATTACCTGACTGACAGACAGATATCAAACCAACGATATAGGGAGGGACTAACAAGCACTTTCATTGTTTACAAATGTACAATTTGCACATCCCTATTCTGCAGTTTTACAGCACAGGAGCTTGAAGTTCGATCCTTCAATCGCCCCTATAGCCTCAAAACCAAAAGCTCACAATGTCATTACGTAGTAATGACCAGGAGTGAAACTAAATTTCAGGCACCTTTGAATCGCCGTTACCAGGACGTTTTTGGCGAAAAATGAACATCTAACCATAAAAACTATGTCAACAGGTCATGCGAGGCATGGATAACTTTTTCTGACATATCAGTGAATTAAAATATTGAGCGTTTGAAAATAAGAAAAAAGTTACGGTAGCCATTCCGGCTCCAGTATCCGGTTGTGAAGCAGCGAAAACGAGCCTTTCTCACACTTGGAGAAATTAAATGTAGAAAAACTATAAAATGATTTACCGTTGGCCAAAAAATAAGACGACCAGTTTAAAGTCTTCAGAACATTAAATGAACTCCATCCGGACCCATATCCATAACTTTGCTTGTCAGGAAAAAATCTTTTTTTATCTTAGCACAAACGGTTGTTGTTTTCAAAAATACCCGCGGTGTGACGTTATGTTTACATACGCACCGGTTGATTGTAAATCGATTTCAAGCTATGAGGCGACCAACGGGGTTTACCATGGATAATTCTTACGTCGCCCTGGATGTCGATATGTGGTGCCCCGATGTCGTCGTGGTGGTGGTGTGTGTGTGGTGTAGGTGCTCTTGTTGGGGGTGGGGGGGGGGGGGTGGGGGGGGTGTAAGTCGATACGCATTTAAGCTTCAATAAGTATGGGTGGCCCGAATCTGAAATCGTGGGTGGCGAGTTCGATCCCGGTCCGGTCCCATACTTTCGTGGAGATTGATCATGAACTCATTTTTACAATTTGATACAACATTTTTAGGCTCATTTTTGGTAAATTTATATTCTGAAGAACTAACTCGGATAGTCCATATGTAAGGTTAATGCCGTTACATTTTCTTGGCCATTTGCAATTCCAACTACAGAAGCTCGACTGTATAAAAAACACATTATGGGGGTTAATGGGACTGGTACCGCCCTATTGTACCTTACTTAAATAATTATATAGGTTTCGCAGACTTATATATAGCTGTTATAGTATATCGAAAATTGTACGTTTTATAAATTGGGGCCGAACTAGCCCCGGTCTCCCCTATATAGTCTGGTCCGCGTTTTTGTTGTTTAAGTGCAACAAAATCTTGCTGTTTTCTGTGCGAAGTGATTTAATAAGGTTGTTGTTTATGTTCGATTCAAAACCCATGTTAGACAATTCCCAGCCAGCATATAGTGTCGACCAACATCGTCCCGCCAGTGAGCCGATGGTGGCCCGCTTTAAGATTTTTTCTGGGTACATACCTGAGTTGCGCATTCGCTCGCTCTCCAGCTGCGAAAATGCACAGTCTGTTTGCAGGTAGCCGGCTTGATTGTTGCAAACGCACACGGAGAAAGCAATCTGGATTGTTGTCTTAGATTCTAGTAGATCTTATAATTTTCCATTCTTTGCAAAACATATAGAACCTCATAATCTAGCTGATGGCACTTACTGCAATACCAATGCTGGTACTTTTTTTGCCGACGTTAGAAAAGAGACTATTAAAATAGGAATGTCTGTCTGTGCGTCCGTCCGTAGAAGATATGAGTGGGAACTTTGTGGACGCAACTTTTCGACCCTTTTCTTTATCTTTCAGATGCTGAAGATGCGCATGCGGCGTGGAAATATCGTCAGTTTCTCTTTAATTTTTTTTTCACTCTTGAATTTTTGGGCATTGGGTTGTCTGTGAGCGCAACTCATCGCACCGTATACCGATCTTTTTGAAACTTTGTAAGTCTTTTGTTTATGGTCTGGACATGTAAATATGCATGTGGCTTGGGCACTATCATCCCATCTTTAATTACACAATACTTTAAGCATGTGTACGCGCCAATGCTAATGCCGACGACCGGAGTAATACAATACCTCCTTGTTAAAAAAAGAAGTGAGTATGATCAGGAAATACCACAACCACAAACTGCAGACAAACCCGTGGCATCGTTAGGAAGAGCGACACAACAATCACGAGACACCATGAAGACAAACACAAAGTAAAGCAACAAGCTCTCTCTTCCCCATCAAGATGATTGCAAAACTAGAATGGACATAAATTAACACACAGCAAAACATAGAACAATAACAGAATCCCTCAACAATCAACATCGAATCAACAACATCAGAACCACCGCCTTAGAACGGACAGTATAGCCAAAGCCATCGGTTAAATACATTTCTTCGCCCTAGATTCTGCCGTTGTTTAAGCGCAAAAATGAGTATTCTTACATTTGTAACTACTGCAATGTATCATCATAGAGAAAAAATATGATCAACGCACTATGATTAAACAGAGAAAAGGGCTCACGACTCACAGATAGTCAGAGCTAAAGAAAACTTCAAGTTGAGCCACGGTGGGCCCAGCTACAGCCAAGCATCAGGCACCAACCCACCACTTAAAGCTTTACGCCAGAGCCGTCACTGAGACTGAGGCCTGACCCACCGTCGTGCAATTAAAGAGGAAACCATACAGCTATAAACCGTGATTGGGTTTACAACCAGAAATGATATCCAAGTGATATCCAACATTTTTAAACGTTGGATAATCTTTTTGAATTGATCACTAAAATTAAATTTAGGTAAGCTTAAATGGGATACATTGTTGGTGTCTGATTAAAGGCTCGTTTTACACTTGTTTGGCACTATCCTATCAAAACAACAAACCCGTCTCGATGAGACAGAATGAGCCTCGACGTTTCTTTGAAAGACTCAGAATACATGTTTCGACATGAAATACTGAAAGTAATCATTATTGAGGGAGGTTCCCCCATTTTAGCTCACCTTGTGGACGGGATAATCCGGTGCCGTGGTATTCAAAAGTATGTATAAGAATAAACGAGAGAATGTTTAGGTGCTGGGATCGGTGGAGGAGATTATGGCGTGTCCCGGGTTTCGGGAACTAAAACAACACAGACGAGTACATTCTTCAAGATGGGTGTCTCTTTGGGTAGACCAATTTGGAAGAGAGATTATATATGGACAAGTAACCGATGGATGAGAACTGGGCAACAACGGGTACTAAGATTCCAACCCGGGTCCTCGCCCCCAGGGTGGGGGGGGGGGGGTACTCTGATATTTTCATACATACGTAGGCTCGGGAAATTTTTTTTGGTTCAATATTGTGAATTTCAATACTTTTGGGGGTTTTCAGAAAAATAAATATTTTTTGGGGTATTAAGATTTTGTGGATATTTTTGGGGGGTCATCACAAAATTGGACTATATTTAGGGGTTATTTCTATTTATTTTAGGGACTTCAGGTCTTTGTACAGAATTGAGATATATTTTTGGGTTTCTAAAATTTCAAATATTATTTGGTGTGCTTAAAATTCCTGATATTTTTTGGGGGGTGAAGAGTAGATGCTAGGTCCGAGCCTACGTATGTAGAAAAATTGAGAGTACCCCCCCCCCCCCCCCGGGTCCTCGCCACTCTCCCCAATCCCACTCCACCCCACCCCACCCACAACCCCGGGGGGTTCTCTGGTATTTTCATACATACATAGGCTCGGGTCATTTTTGGGGGGTTAAAATATTAAATATATTTTGGGGTACGAAGATTTTGTGGATATTTTTTTTGGGCCACCACAAAATTGGACTATATTTAGGGGTCATTTCTATGCATTTTAGAGTCTTTTCTTAAGGTCAATGTACAGAATAGGAAATATTTTTAAGGGTTGCTAAAATTTCAAATATTTTTGGGGTGCTTGAAATTCCTGATATTTTTTTTGGATGAACTAAGGGGGGTACTCTCATTTTTTCTTCATACGTAGGCTCGGGCCTAGCATCTACCATCACCCCAAAAAATATCAGGAATTCCAAGCACCTCAAATAAATATTTGAAATTTTGCCCCCCCCCCCCCCCCCCCCCCCCCGGTAGCCCTTTCTTTTTGATAGTTCTGTTCCATTTTCTCCCGTTGGAGGTCCCAATGAATTTATCGACTTGTACACGTCACATTATGACGTCACATTTTTTCAAGGAAATTGACTTGACAATCACATGTGTAAACATGGTAGAAATGACAAAAACAGTTTCAAAATAACTTGTTTGGAATATTATTGTGTTCTTTATGACTGTTGGGAGCAGCTTATTCTTGGAAAATATACGTCTAGGTCAGAGTCCCCCAAACTGCGTTGTTGCTATAAAAACGTGAAGGTAGGAATCTTACACTTTTTCTGTTAAAGGCTTTGTTTATATTTCCTTGAGATAGTTTCTGTTCTGGGTTTTAGCTGGGAAAAAAAACCAAATCCTTTTCAGCAAGCGTAGCGGGAGCCTTGGGTAGCCCTTCATAAATTCAACCGTTATTTCATTTGTGTGAAATCCCCAGTAACTTCCAGAGACCGGTTACTGGCGGTTAGGAAGATTTATTACGATATTTGTAGTCATATCAATCGTTTTGATTGTAAGACAAGAGGACCCGGATAAAATACAAGATGCTCGTGGATTGCTGAAATCGATAGAATTACAAACTCCGATATACGGCCAATTGGAGTAAAAAAACACATTCTCTTTTGGTTTATTCCTTAACAAAACATGTTTCCCGGTACACCATTGGCCAGAAATGTACAAATGGTGGTTCATTGCAATAGACATTGTCCTGTTTTTTTTTTCAAACGTCGCCATCTTGGTCAGCGTAACGTCGAACATTTTACGTTGCCTTCACAACATTCACTGCTGAAAACCGGAAACTGGAGCCGGAATGGCTGTCGAGAGCTTAGTTTCACTCCTGGTCATTACTACGTAATGACATTATGAAATTTTCAGTTTTAGGGTTTAGAAGCGATATAAGGATAGAACTTCAAGCTCCTGTGTTTACAGTAAAACCTGTCTTAAACAGCCACTCAAAAGAAGACCAAAAATTTGTTTTCAAGACTGATGATCGCTTAATGCAGGTCAAAAGTATTGCAGAATGCACCAAGATAGCATTCTGCAATACTTTTGACCTTCATTAAGCTACCATTTGTCTTTAAGACCTTTGTTTTGTCTATTTTTGAGAGGCCGCTTAAGACAGGTTTTACTGTATTCTAATAGACCAAATATCGTACAAATTTGTATGATCATTTGCTCTCTGTTTTTATATATCTTAAGAATCACTTTAAGGAGAAAAATGTCTGTCTGTCTATCTGAGTACATAACTCTTACCTCTAACTTTTGGTAGAGCGAGTCTTTCCTTCTGAGCTTCTTGCTCATCTCTCAGTAAAGGATGGAAAAACGTATAAACAAGATCACTCTAAAAATAGAAACACAAAAACTGAGCTATATCATGAGCAATATCATGAGTCATGAGAAAAAGGTACCTTTTGTCATTCTATTTTGCAAGCAGTTAGCCAGTGGTGCTTAATGTTACTTTTTGGTAAGAAATAGAGAATATCATATAAATGATCATGTTTTATTGAATTTATTAAATGAGTTCAGGAAAAGTGATAAAATGCTATGCTTGTCGAGCATTTTATCGCTTTTTTGCAACAAGTTTAATAAATTCAATAATACAAGTGCACAAATGTCAGATTCTATTTATGATATGACACTAAAATAGTTTTGAAATCACATGTTTTGTGTGGATATGAAAAATTGTTAGGGACATCATTACATAATCTTACCAAATATGTAAACCATTAGTGGTTTATTGATTTTATTACATGGTGTTACATCATTCCCAGACACAGTGTCACCTGATAATCTTTGTTATGATGTTGTGTCTGGGAGTGATATAACACCATGCTTTTTTGTGCAATATCTTAAAACATTTTAATTGGAAAGCAAAAGTAGTAAATCAATGTCAACTTTGTTGTCGAATATCAGGGTCATCAGTGTTAACAATAGATGTCCACAGGGTTAACAATAGAAATAACTGTAAATACGGAAATTTTCGCGAGAATTTAATTTTACGCGAATAGCACTAAAAGACATATTTGCCACGCTAAAAAATCGCAACTAGGGCAAGATTTACCTACATCAGTAAACGAGAGTCATTTCGCCATTTCGCAAGGGTTTTATTTTCAGGAAACTGCGAAGTTTCGCGAAAATATAACCCTCGTGTAAATTTCAGAATTTACAATAACTCTTTCAAAAAAGCGGCAACTTTTGTTGTCTGCTGATAATATTTGCAAGATCAGGTCCGACATTCTGCTGATTGTTTGACAATCTGATAGAATTTTTTGAAAAAGTTAACTTTGAAAAAAGTCAGCAGACTACAACAAAAGCATTAAAATTACCCAGAAAGTAGACACATTACTTACATGAGATATTTCTGGAGAAGTTTGGAACAGTTCACCAAGAAATTTCTCTATTTCTGTTTTCCTATTCTCAGCTACAGCCTTTATATGACTTCTTCCTAATATCACTCTGAAAAATACAAGACACAACTTCAAAGATCCAGTTGAGCAAAAAATGTGATGTTTTGTTCCTTACCTATCAATTAAAACTTGTGTTTTGGGTGCTCAAAACGGTTCTTTTGAGCACCCATATGCACAGCATATGTTTTGGTTGAAAAATAAGAAAACTTGTGATTTTTTCCCTTATCTATCAGTTTAAACATGTGTTTTGGGTGCTCAAAAGAACTGTCTCACTAAGACAGTTCTTTTGAGCACCCAAAACACATATTTGAGTACCCACAAAATATGTTTTGGTTAAGATATAAGAAAATACAACTTCACAACTTAAGATTTTTTCCTTAACTATTATACACAGCATCAAGTTAAGCACCAAATTTGTAGCTATTTTTTTCAGAGCAAGGTTATCAATTGTAACATTGATGGATTTAGTGTAGAACGTATTTTGAAAACCAATTTTACGATCTAGCCTAAATTTTTCCGACATCTTTGACGCCCTATTGCCAAGTAAAATAGCAAAATGAAAGTGGTAGAAAATGTTACTAACAAGGATTTTTTTGTCATTTTAAAACTTGACCTAAATGCATTAGAATGCCATTTTTGTGTGTGATCCATGGACCACAGAACTAAATGAAATGAATGAAAAGTGCTTTGAGATGCTGAAATCTCCGTTTTCGCATGATTTTATGGTGTTTTAAGCCCGTCAATACCATCCGCCTCTTCCTGATAGAGAAAATTGCCTCTTTTGGCTGTGGCGTAATTGCCAGACTATGGGTTCAGACAACTGGTTTTGGCGTTTTTCTGTGACAATCTTTAAACAGTTTGCCTGAACATCTTTCTAACACTCAAAGGCATAGAATGACGATTGAAAATCTGATTCTTGATGGCCAAGAACGCACATTGTTTTCAGAAAACAAAACAATGTCAAAACTCCATTGTCAGAGATGAAAATGCTTTCTTCCCAGTATATTGAAACTGTTTGAAGAAATGTTTTGCATGTAAGCTGAACTGTTTAAAACAAAGTTTAATTTGATGTCACTTTCATTCATCTCGAATGACCAAAGAAGAATTTCTTCACCCCACCCACTGCCTTTTGAAAGTGTGTTTTTGAGGGTATGAGCATTTGAGACAGAATTATGGCAGAATTAGGCATGGAAATCAGTAATAATGATTCTTGATTTATGGGCATAAAGAATAGAAAGATTTTGGCTAAGTTTTACAGAAATAAAATTGTTGAGCTAATTATACTCGCTTTCTAAAATCTTGGTCCTTTAATTATTTTGAGGAGTATATAATAGTGAAACAATCATGCTAATTTGCCCAGGTATGTGATGGTGAGTTCAACAAAAAGCACATGGGGGTCAACATATTTTCATTGCAACTTTGTGTACATGAGTAAATGTTGAAAATTTTTTGCGAAAAAGGCATTTGTTTCAAGATGTTTGGGGTTACTTCTTGAGGATTCCAGGGCGATAGCGAAAAGTTTTTATAAGTCGCGAAAATTCAGGATTTTGCAACAAAATCTGAATATCACATGTATTTTTATATTTTGCTTTAAATATTGATGCAGAGTTTCACCAACAGATCAAGATTTTCCATGTTCAATAAAAATTTCATCACGGTAGTTTAAAAGTCGTATCAGCGAAAGTAAAGGTGGTGCTTAATTTTGACGCAGTGTATAGTTAAAACCTGTGTTTTGTGTTTTCAAAAGAGTTGTCTATTTAAGGTGGTACTTTTGAGTATCCACAACATATGTTTGGATTGAGAAATAAGAAAACTAATTTTCAAATACACACTCTTATCTGTAGGCTTGAAACGTACACGTCTATGGCAATAAAACAAGACAGTATTCATCTATTTTTGCTCTTTAGGCAAAAATGAAATAAACTACATTACTCTTACTCAATACTTTATTTATGTTCATGATGCAGTCAGATCATGGTCTTCACTGTTTGGTATTCTGACAGGCATTTAATGAATCAAAGACCTGGCAACGAAAAACAAGAGGACCCTCTGGCCATGGGTCGCTCGCCTGAGAATGACCATTTATAAGATCAGGAGAAAGCATTGCTCCTCCCAAAATCCAGCTATGAATTTTGATGGATCAGCAATTCTATTTAGACTATACAGGGAAAAGTTAACATTATGTTTAACAAACTTGGTAGAGGTTCACTAGATGATGCTTCAGACCAAAGACCAGGCAGTGTGGTTTCAGTCAAGAAGATTTTAAAAGTTCTCATTCCAAGAACCTACTTTTAGCTCATTTGGTCTAGTTGTTCAACAGACTGGAACCATTTGAACATTTATCAAAGAGTACCTTATAAGGATCATTTCTGCCAAGTTTGGTCAGAATCCAGCCTGTCGTTCAGGAGAAAATGTCCTTTGAAAGAATTCTTGACGACACATGACGGACAACAAACATCAAACAATCACAAAAGCTTACCTTGAGACTATATAGGTGAACTAAATCTTAAGAGAAAAAGGTCCAAATTTCAGAAGCTACTTAATCACACCGCGTAGGGGGCAATTGAAAACACTCTTTACAATCAACAAACACAGATCAAAATCCCTAGAAACAGTGTTTTTGATTGCCATTTGTCACCAATCAGGTGACAAATGGCAAACAAAAACTCTGTTTCTACCAAGTTTTTATCAAAGTTCTTCGATGGTATTAACTTTTTTGATTCATGCACAGAATTATCAAAATCTTGTTAGTCATCAAGTCAGCATCATGATTTTATTAGCCCTTGTCCTGCTGATCCTGGATTTATCCCTTCTTTGAAAACACTACAGATCCAGATCAGCTGGCTTCTGACAAAGCCATCTGATCAAGATCCAAACTGTTTTCCACCCTAATTGATAATATATATGCTTACAACTGGAATGCTGCAGGTTAACAGGTTAAAAATTGGGGAGGAGTGTAGTACATAAAAAATCAGCGTGACAAGAGTTAGAAGCAATGGCTGAAGATATGCATTTGCTAATTATGCAACAAAATGGCATGTGCATCCAGTGTAGACTCAAATTAGATAGGACCTTCGGCTTCCACCAAGACTGATCAGAGTCCGCCCTAATATTCTCTTTGGGAAGCTAAGGAATCACAGTATCTCAGGCAGACAACAAAGACTCAGATCAGACTGGGTATCTGCCCAGTCTGATCTGAGTCTTTGCTGGATCATGCACCACTACGCTGAGTTTCTCATTATTTGTAAACGATTGATTTTTTTTTGTTTTTTTATTTGATTCTTTACGTCCCATCAACAATTTTTCAGTTAAACAGGGACGTGTCTTCCTGGGTTGAACCAGTACAATGCTAGGATAAATGTGTTTAACTCAAGGACCACAAAGCATTGACACCGGTGAGGCTCCAACCCGAGGCCCCTCAATCTCCAGTCAAGCACTCTACTACTGAGCCACTGCGCTCCCTTAAATGATTGAAATTCTTCTCTTTCTTTTTTTTTTTCATTCTCTTTCACTTTTCTTTGCATGCCTTTCGTGTTAATTATTCTGTTGAGAAAAAGGAAAAACAGAGCATTGCATGTACATTTAAGAGAGACATGATAATACAGAGCAGTTCCTTGATTATCCTAAGTTAGGGGTCTATATGAATAGACCATGTATTATGAAGGGAGAATTTCACAAACAAATCGTAGGAAAATGACCATGATTACCATATGGTCATTTTCCTATGATTCCTTTGTAAAATTCTATGGTAATATAATTTGGAAGCCACACCATGACCCCTTTATATCCAAATCTTTGTTATAACGAGTTGTGTTGTAAAGGGACTCCACCGTAGTATCGATAAATAAATAGTCAACATAAAGACCAAGGAGTTTTACTCCATAGGCTATTTTTAGATCATTACATCATTTTCTATTTTTAGACAACAATGAACACTGAAAAAAAAAAAAAAGTTAAATTTTGAATACTTTTGAAAATATTATGGTAAATGGAGCATTTGCTCCAAAAGAGCAAATGCTTCATTTTCCATAATATTTTTAAATACGTGATATTTCAAAGCTGTCAAAAGGCACTATTATGGAGTAAAGGGTTAAGAAAAGATATAAAAAGTGCCTACAGTAAGTAAATGTTATTTAGACCTTGACAAGAGAAAACCTGTCTCCTGGGTTTGCCACCAAGTAAGGTTCAAACCAGTCAGCTCAGCAACACAGACTAGCCAGAACATTACACTTTCCAAAAAGCAAATGCCAAAGGTGCTGATCAGACTGTGTGGATGCACAAGCTGGACTGTGCATGTTGTTTGCATGCAACCACGCAACTAGCAATTTAGCAATATACTCCCATGAAACATCTCAAGATAAGCTGTCAGAATCCAGGTGCATGACAAACTACATGAAAAGTTGTTCATTTCTACATGCTCATTTCTTTGAATAAATGGAAGTGGTTGAGAATTTGTTTAAAAAAAAGCTTAAGGAGAAAAACTCATTTATTGAAAAGACTTATGTTGTAGGTACACATTGAGGCATTTCCAATGTGTAATTACAACATATGTTACTGAAAATAAGGAAGAAAACTATTTGGAAATTTACATTTTCCAAGTATTATGTCCATTGTCTTTACCTCTTTTAAAAATACCAAACTGCCAATCAGTATTAAAATTCCCGTCACTCTACTGCAAATTGTTTATATTTGTATGACAGCTATATCTCCAAATTTGAGTTCATGAACTACCTCTTTGCTAATCTGCTAGTTGCGTGGTTGTAAATAAGTTTTCTCGCAAGTCCCATATAATGTTCTGTTGTGATTTAACAATATAACTGACACCATTGTATTAGGAGTATCAAAATTATATTTTTAAATTTCAATATACAACTTGTAACATCTTTCAACGTCAACCCATGATGCCCCAGCCTGGGTAATTTTACCCATTAAACTTCACATAGCCAGATATATACATGTATGACAAATTCTATGGAGTAGAAAAAAGAGCTCGGCCCATCAGAAAAGAATACCTTCATAACAAAACTTATTTAGAGGAAAATATGGATTATTTTCCTATCCATGAATTTAAACATGTGTTTTAGAGTACCCATAACATATGCTTTGGTTGAGAAATAAGAAAATGATATTTTAACTAGGTTCTCTTGTCTGGAGGCCTGATACATTGTCATATTACTTAATAAAACGAACTAACATTTATATAGCAATCTAATGAACAAAAGCTTAAAGAAGATTCATAACTTTTAAGTACAGCATACTAACATTTAACAGAAAGATTTAACCCATTTAAGCAGAATGGACTTTCCTACACTTATCAGAAAGACAAGCCCATTTCCAATTTCAGGGGTTTTAGGTGGTATTTTTCATTTTAATTCAAATTAAAAGAATCTTCTATAAGCAAACAGTGGAGAACTAGATCAGATGCCACATTTTGCAGTGTCTGGTCTAGTTTTGCACTGTTTGCCATGTCCCACAAAAAGGATGCAAGGCTTATATGTGTTCACATTAATATTCTTGGTATAATTAAAGAAATTAGGCACTTCCACTTCAAATAGTTAGAAATGCTCACCAAGGTCAGTCTGTCAGATTTGTTTGGCATGCATAGATTAGAAATGTAAATTCAATATTCTGCATTTATTTGGCTTTAAGACGTGATCTTATTAGAAACCTCTAGATTTTTTGCATGTTTTTTATAAAAAGAACTAGAAGTGCCCCCGACCATATGCTATTTCATAAGGATGGTGCTCTTTTTTATGACAATGGTCATCTTACGTTTGAAGCTCCTAGCTATACTACTCATCAACCAAGTTTGAAGCTCCTAGCTAGAATAATTTACAAGATTTCTTGATTACAAGTTTTAAATGCCCTAATTTGCAAGGGCAATAAGCTTGATAAAAAATAAAATAACCTTTTTTTTTTAATTTTCACCAGTTAATCTCACATTATCCTCTATCAGCTGACCAAGTTTGAAGCTCTTAGCTATAACAGTTTTCATGATATATTGATTACGGCATAACACATCAAAGGGAGCTAATTCAGACAAAAAAATACAGATCAGCTATTTTTTTTGATGAGGAATTCAAAACCCTAACTTATTTTTTTTTTTTGAATGGACACACAGAAGGACAAGCTTCAACCAATATGCTCCCCACTTTTTCAAAATTAGGGGTATAAAAAATTCTTGTAACTACATTGCAAAATATTTAGACTTATTCAAAGTAGCTACGAGAATGTTTTTTCTCATCACAAATTATGCCAAAAATCTAGAGGAGTAATTTTGGATGGCAAAACTCCCAGCCTAATAGCTGAAGAACTACATTCCCTGCTGGGTTTGTTTGATTTGATTCTTTACATCCCAAAAACAATCTTTCAGTTAAACAGGGACGGGTCTTCCTGGGTTGAACCAGTACTAAGCTAGGATAAATGTGTCTTGCTCAAGGACCACAATGCAGTGACGCCAGTGAGGCTCGAGTCAAGCACTCTACCACTGAGGCACTGCGCTCCCTATAAACTTTATTGTAAAAATGTTCACTATTAGAATCCTGGTGAGAGAGAAAATTTTCCCATGCAAGTTATGATGTGGTTGCAATTAGGCGAGAATTTTTTTATTAGTTGATTGACGGGAGTTTTTTTTCAGATTTAGGGTCGGAGGGGACGAAAAAAAAAAAGCTCTGAAAATGACCAGTCAACTGGTCATTTTCAGAGCTTTTTTTTTTTTTTTAAATATCTCCAGAACAAACAGTAAAATTAGTAAAGTAAACAAACTGTCTGTATTAAATCTTTAAATATGTCATCATTTTCCTAAAAAATTCTGCATGTATAGGACAACCTTTAAAGCTGCATACTCTGTAACTATGAACATTTTTCGAAAAATTTTATTTTCTTTTTAAATCATTTGTAAAAGTAGAATTAAGCTATGTTTTCACAGTAAAAATGTTCAGTACAGCTGAAAACTGCATGGAAAAGTGAATTATCTTATCAAATAGGTGTATTTTTCTCTTGTTGGTAATTATTTGCGTCCCTCCAATAATTATAGACCGTTGAATATTAACATTAATGCAAGTGTTTTGTGATGATAACTTGTTAAGATTTACGAAAATGGTAAAATGTTTACCTGAATTTGAGTATTGTTAGTGTGTTCTTGAAAAATAAAAACATTATTTTTAAAATTAGAAGATCAAAAGTTACAGACTATGCAACTTTAACAGTGTCACTCTCAAAAATACACAGACAGAACCTCAAAAAAAATCAACGAAAACAAATATTATTTAGTCAGCGGATAAAATAAAAAAAATATTTTTAGAATTTTTTTTTCTTCTTTCCGGAAAATTACAGAAGAAGGAGGGTTTGTAAATCAACTAATAAAACAATTCTGGCCTTACCTTCTTCTAACAGGATCTGACTTAGGTCTCCTACATGATAAACAAAATGTTTTATATATCTGCAACTGCAGAATGCAGTTGCATATATTACTGTATGTTGATGAGTTAACTCCCTAGTTTCTAGTTTAATGTGGTTGCAATTACCTTCTAACAGGATCTGACTTAGGTCTCCTACATGATAAACAAAATGTTTTATATATCTGCAACTGCAGAAATTAAATATCTCAGAATGCAGTCGCATATATGTCTGTATGTTCAAGAGTGAACTCCCTAGTTTCTAGTTGAATGTGGTTGCAATTACCTTCTAACAGGATCTGACTTAGGTCTCCTACATGATAAACAAAATGTTTTATATATCTGCAACTGTAGTAATTAAATATCTCAGAATGCAGTTGCATATATTACTGTATGTTCAAGAGTTAACTCCCTAGATTCTAGTTGAATGTGGATGCAATTACCTTCTAACAGGGTCTGACTTTGGTCTCCTACATGATAAATAAAATGTTTTTTATCATATGGCGTCGCATCTGAGAGTGAAATAACACCATGCATTAAAATTGATAAACCACTATTGGTTTACAGATTTTCGGTAAAGGTTATGAAATGACGCTTTTAATGTCACAAATATGGCAAAACACTAATGTTTTCACGCCAAAAATATGATTTCAAAATCATTTTAATGTCATATGATAAATAGAATCTAACATTTTTGTGCTCCATTAGTATTGAATTTATTAAACTTGTTGCAAAAAAGAGATAAAATGCTCGGCAAGCTTGCATTTTATCTCTTTTCCTCAACTCATTTAATAAATTCAATAAAACATGAGCACTCATGTAAGATCCTCTATATATATATCTGCAAATGCAGTGATTAAATATCTCAGAATGCAGTTACATTTATTACTGTATGTTCAAGAATTAGCTCCTTAGGCACCAGGGGATAGTTTCGAAATTGGGGATGGACGAATTTTAATATATTCTATTATAGGGGTCCGAAATAGCATACTTTGAATTTAAAATGTTGATTTATGAGCATATTTCTGCTAAAAAGCATTGTATGATAGGCATTTCTACAAGTTTGAGTGAAAAACGAAACTAAAATTTCATATCATACAGCCCTGCTTGTGGTTGGGAACATTGCATCGGCTGCAGTTGTCAGTTGTTTACAATGAGCACCAAAAGTGTCCTGGTTTCCGAGAGATTTTGCCAAAAACCTAATTGGTTATTAAAGGGTCGCCTCTTGATTTTGAATATTGTGTAATATTGATCTACAGACTGAAAGTGAGTGATAGGGCTGGTGATGTGCAGGTGACTTTCGTTTTCCATATAAGTTGTGTTGGGGTCAGTGTATTTTCACTATCGAAAAAGTGTTGATGGGGATGTAACAAATATTCCACTGGGGCTTTATTTTTCATTTGCCAGGTTTTGACTCCTGTGGGGAGTAAGACAAGGTAGGAAGTGAGTTGATGCGCCTATTTGTTGAAAAGTTATTAAGTTTTTAAAAAAGTATGTGGCCGCGGGCCAAAAGGTCCTTAAAAGCACCGTCCTGTGATGCCTTAGTTTCTAGTTGAATATGTGCGTAATAAAAAAAGTAACATTCAAGGGAGGTTATTTAATGTGGTATGAAGTGATTTTACATACCATGAGGAACTGCTCTTAAAGGAAAGAATTTGTTCCCTCTGGGAGAAAATTCTTTCCTTTAAGAGAAGTTCCTTTTTTGAAAAGGGACGCAATTGAAGAGAGCTACTGCTTGATCCAGTAGTCTCCCTTTAATGTGCGTAACTTTTCAATGTTCTGGCTACAACATTGGCTTGACTTTAATTATTATCAATCTTTTGTCAAAACTGCAGATGCAATTACTCAATGCCATTATTTAACCCTTTGTATACTGGAAACCCCTAAACAGGTACTTTGGCAAACAGTGAAGACCCAGATGAAATGCCGCATAATGCTAAGATTAAAACAACCGTTAGGGACAGAAATACATCATAATTTAGGAACTTCTATCTGCAATTGCATATTTATTCTATCAATATGTATGGGAAAATCCATCAGAATACAAAAGGATAATCAGTCATTTAGTTTGATATGTTATATACGTCAATGTAGTTGGATTATAAAAGTATGTTTAATAGTTAATCACAGTTTCTAGTTCTCTGACTGGTTTGTTTCTAGTGATGTGTAAATATTTTGTTACATAAGAAATTCTATAGCAACAAGTAGATTAATAATATTACTTAACATATGCCATATTCAAAATGCACTTGCTTTTGTAACGCGACTTCTGATAGGATAGCATCCAAAATTCAATAAAACATGAGCACTCATGTAAGAATGAAAGACCCTCTATATTATTCCACACAATCTTTTCCCTAAGAAAAGTTATGTATAAAACCTCATCTGACATTTAACTAAACAAGAAACAGAGGACAGAACCATAGATCCACATAGCAAACATTTTCAGCAGAACATTGTGATTGTTTTCTTGTCCCCCAACAAAACCTTATGAGCAAGCACATGAGATTTTGGTACTAATACCTAGCCAACATTGAATGTACATGTATTATAAAGTCAAAGCAACACACATACACACATCCAGTAAAACCTCGAAAATTCGAACGTTGATTTTTCGAAATACTCCCTAATTCAAAATAAATTTGGGACACACTGAATACAGAGAATAGGACCTTACCATGATCTATTTTTATAAATGTCTATAATAACATATGTTTTGGGTGTGTAAAAGAAACGTCTCCTAGAGACGTTTCTTTTATGCACCCAAAACGTATGTTTGATAAAAAAAATTGCTAATACTTATTTTTTTGGGGTTATATATTTTGTCTATCTTCCTATAATTTAAACTACTGATAATTAAAAACCTCTGTCTCAAGGAATTTCGAATTTTCAAGATTCTACTGTATAATTCACCTTAGTATATCTGATGTTGGATTTTGTTCAGATGATCTAAAATTTAAAGCAATTGCTATTTGAAAAGTGTTCAGAAACTCTTGCAAACGACATGTTTTCTTATACACGTAGTTGGTCATTAAATGCATTGTTTTTACAGGTTAATCTTCTGATATTTGAGAATAGAGGTCATTTGCAAAAAAAAAAATCCAACACCCCTCATATACATCCAATGATAGTAAATCATGGAGTGCTTTTAACACCAGGTTGCTGGTATATTGATTATGCTAAATTAGAAATGACAGACCATTTTGAAATTTCTAATCTTTTTCAAATCTGATTAATAAGGCTAAAACATCAATTCATAACAAAGAAAATGGGGTTTAAATTGTTGAAATTGACCCATGAATAAAAAGTTTGCAATTGTTTTAATCAGAGTGGTAACACACATCATCACTGGTCAGCCATAATCCCGTTAGGACAATTGTTAAATTATGTCAACCGCTAAAGTGCCAATCACGATCTTCTCAGACAAAAATTTTTCACTATATTTTCTTTTAAAATAATTAGGCTTAAAATTTGGTGTGAAATATCAAGCTTTAATTGTGTAAAAAACTTTTTTTTAAAATATGCCATCTGCTTGCATTTTAATGGTTGAGGAGTGCAAAGAAAGTTAACTTTTAAAAGATGACGGGGAGAATGAAGTGATAAAAGGTAAAAAAAATACACCTACCTTCCTTGTAAGGAAGGCCAGCTATACTGCGGGAACATCTGAGCTAGTTTGGTTCGGAATTCAACAAACTCTGAGAATAAACGGAAAATGTAGCTAGGTACTTTCTGAAGCTCTCGCTCAACTTTCACTGTATAAATCTGAAATACAGGACATGAAAAAAATCGCTCTTTACCCAACCTCTAACCTTTGACTGGTGCAACTATTCATTAATATTTACATTTCAAAAGCAATCCTTTTTAGTTAGCATGAAAAGTTCCAGAGCAGGGGGCTATCATCATCATTATGGTGCTCATGATTGTGACTTTTTTTTTTAGGCTGTGGGTACTGAAAAGAACTGTCTCAATGAGACGATTCTTTAGAGCATCCCTTTCAATTCTTATTTATTTTTTTTTCTCACAAATATTTTTTTTTCTTTTTTTTATTCATGTGCCAGTTGTTCATGAGTTGTTCATATGCTCTTAAGTTCTTTTGCAATGTTGAACTGATGGCCTTATATGCTATTTTGGCGGGAAATGACATCACATCATTTAATGTTACGCCAATCTAAGTGCAACTTGGCAGAAAGTGATGCGAGGTCTCCACTGACAATGGACAGTAAACATATACCATAATGGTCATCATGGATGCTACTTAGCTTTGAAAATTGTTTCTAATATCCTGAAGAAGGCCCAAGGCTGAAACTTTGAGAAATAGTGAATACAATTCATTGACTTTATTGTTATTATTCCCTATGGAATTATTATATTGAATCCTTTAATGGATCTTTAGACTTTTGCAACCATTCATAGCCTCATGAATTACACAAATTTGATTGACAGCTGCCAAGCTAACTTGCCCGTGCAATACGCTTCGAACATCGAACCCATTCGCCAGAAGTGATTCTGGTGTTGTGATTGACGGTGAGCCACACCTGAGTTGCATGTGCAAAACAAGTCTCTTGTTTGCTCCATTGGCTGTCTGTGTTCAAGCTGGCTGTTCCGCTTTTCCGTTTTACTGTTAATACGATTACATATTAAATACAAACTGTTTTGTTTCCTAAATTATAAATAACTTCTATATATTAGATATTTATAATAAAATGTAAATATAAGCAATAACTTTCCCTTCGGGCTTCACTTACTTTGCAAGAGACCCAAAGTATTCATGGTTCCATGAACATTCCAAAAATTGAATTAGCTATAAATACAGCATCATGCCAAAAGTGAGTCAGTTCTAACTATAAATAGAGAGTACTAGATGAGTGTCTTTTAATATCAAGTTTACCAGGCAAGGCTTTGAGACGGCTTGTTGACATCGCGAGGCTTGTCGAGTGATTCCAAATGTGTTCTCAAAGCCAAGCCTGGTAAACTTGATATCAAAAGACACGAACCTGGTATTCTTTTTATCAGTTTGCCCTTTGTTAACTCATCAAATTAGCGATTATGACGCGTCATAAACGACATCATTCTAAAAGTGCAACGTCATCATGACCTGATAAAGGCACATGCGGTGAGATAGACAATGTTTATCAGGCGATGTGCAACAATGCAGTTAATATGAGAGGTAACTGATAATCAAATGGCCTTTCCATGGTAAAAGATTTGGGTGCCAAAACATGACCGTGTTATATCAAAATCCCTGTTATAATGAGATGTGTGATAAAGGGAGTGCACTCTACTTACATAATGCTTTTCTGGCGTATATCTCTTCTGGAACCCATAAACAAAAACATTCTTGATTTTGCCATCCACTTGTTGACTGAAAAAAATAATTTACACATTCTTGTAAACAAACAATTATCCTAGATTCTATTTATCATATGATGTCCCATCTGGGAGTGATATAACCCCATGTAACCACTAGTGGTTTATATACTTAGTAATGCTATGTACTTATATACATATTAACATTGTGTACATAGTGGCAAAAATCTTAGCATTTTCATGCCCCAAAAAAACTTGTTTTCAAAGTAGTTTTAGTGTCAAATCTGATATTCCTCCTCCTGTATTATTGAATTTAATTATACAGGAGCGCTTATGTATGATCCTTATTTATCACATGACATTACTGTTATTCAGTGGATAATGTCATGTCATAAATAATGTTATGAACACATGTTACATAACACTTTCGGGGGGGAACAAGTAACGTCATGATGACCTCCGTTACAAAATGCAGATTTTCACTGAAATAAACAAACTTTGAAGGCAAAAAAAAATAGCATTTAAAAGGTCATATGATAAACAGAATCTTACACTCGTGATCATTTCATATTAAATTTATTAAATTCGCCAAAGGCTGGTTTAATAAGTTTCATATGAAATGATCACTCGTGTAAGATCCTCTATGTACATATCTCCATGACACAATAAGCTTGATATTCACTTAGACATTATCTCAATTCAATTTTTTTACCAAGATTTACAGAACACAATTTGTTTTGATTTTAATGCTTTGTCAGTAAAGATCACCACAGACATGAGGGAACAATCCGGTTATATTATATACAGTCAAACCTGTCTTAAGCAATAGGTCAAGGGATAATCCAAAATTGCTTGCTTAAGACAGGTGGCTGCTTAATAGAGGTTCGGGTAAGATGGCCATATGATTGGAATATACGCATATGAGTTAAAAATTATGAAGAATTAGGTCTACACTGGTTCAGTTATTGCATCATAGAAATAAATAAAGAGATGGATAAAAACAAATATCAAAATATGAAATTTTAAAACAAAAGCATTTCCAAAAGTTTTCTAAAAAAATTCAATGTTTGTCAAAAGAGTTAGCCTTTGGACTTAGAGACTTTTTTCTAAAGCTAAACCTTGATTTTTGATAAGCAAGGGCATGTTTAATGGACATCGTACTGCTGAACATGAAGAGAAAGATGCTTAATTTGTACATTTGTTCAGGTGTATGAGATTTGGAAAAAATGATTCAATTTATGTTACTCAAAATTATTTTTTTCTCAAAAGCTATTGCTTGTTTTCTTTCCCAGCAAACATTCCATCTTTGTGTAGTAAGTATGCCTCCAGCAAAGAGTATTATTACTACGTCTACTTTGCATTTAGTTTTTTCACACATTTACCGTTAAACATCTGCCACTGTATGGATGTATGAACTTTGGCAGCGGTAAATGCTTTGATGTTGACAATTTATCGGTTGACTGGCTTTGCACTGGTACCCGCTTACACAAAAACTACAAGTCGTGTTCGTTTAGCGTATTCAGGTTTTAGGCTACTGACGGCGCTATTTTTAATCTGCATGTGCATGTTTCCTGAAGCATGTCGTAGTGTTCAATTAGCATAATCACTTGAACTCTTAAGATTTCAGCTCTATTGTGTCTCGAGTGGCACACAAACATCCCAACTGTTGTGTCCCATAGCCTCAACATACGGTGGCGGGTGTTGTAGGATGTCTTCTAGGAGATACCACTGCTGGGGAGTTTAATTGCATCAAGCATTTGACCTGTGCAAAAAAAATTAATCGATAAAATTTTAATTAAACTGGCCGCATCCAACCATGGAAAGTGGCCGTTTACGGATACAATTTCAGCATCTTTGGGCAAATTTTGCTGACCGCTGGCCGCGTTGGACAGGTGCACGCTTAACAGAGGTGCATTCGCATTCAAAATTGTTTGGGGGACTCTGAAATGGCCCCTTAAGGAGGGTCACGCTTAATTGGTGACCAAAATGGCAGGTTTGAATGTACTCTGCCTTCCCGAATGGACTGGAATTCTTTTTATAGTAAAAACCAGGCCTCCAGATATAAGAGAATTTTCATTTTTCTTAACCAAAAGGTTCTCAAAATGCATGCAAAATGAAGTTTTTATCCTGCCCCCACCCAAACCAACGCCAAACACCCCCCCCCCAACCCAAACCCCAAAAGATACCATGAAATATGCCGTCTACTGGTTTGAAGAATGGTACTTTGTTAACATGAGTGTTGGTGCTATAAAGGGTCTGTTCTGCCCCACCCTCTAAAGAAAGCAGGGATATCAAAGAAAAACCTATACTTACTTATAGACTTTAGGAACAAAACTCAACAGAGCTCCTTCTGCATGACTAGAGAACTTCATCTGAGCTAGATTATGAATGAAAAAGTTGATCTGTGTTGACTTGGCACTTAAACTCTCCATTATCAACCTGAAACATGTCAGAAAAGTCAGTCAGTAAAATGATTCCTTTATAAATGACACCAGGAATGATCATGTAAATTGCCAACTTTACTCGTTTTCTGAAGGTGAAAACTTGATAAATTGCCATGATAACTATGAAACTTCTGCTCTCTTCCTATTGAGAAATCTCACAAAAATATAGCAAGAAGTGAGCAAAGCTCACATACCCCCGGCAGTAGCCATCAGAGGCTGTAACACTTTCAGAGAAAAGACAAAATTGTCAAAGATTTCATAATCCTAAATCAAGCAGTTTCTGAGAAAACTTTGATGAAAAATGTCCATATGTGTTATATAAGAGTGACAGAAGGAAAAATTGAAATTTGAAAAAAGAAGGCAAAATGAGGATTGGCACCTTAATCTTCATTTTTTAACAATACACTTTGCCTACCTGTAAGTGTAAACAAAATCTCATAATCCTATATCAAGTAGTTGCTGACAAAAAAACAACAACATCCATATGTGTTATATAGGAGTGAAAGAAGGAAAAATTGAAAAAGAAGGCAAAATGAGCTTAAGCATCTTTATTTTCATTTACACAATACACTTAGCCTACCTGAAGGTGTACACAAAATTTGAAAACACTGGTCTAATAGGAGCTGAGAGATCTGCGACGGAAATTTTCATAAGAGAGAAAGAAAAATGAATAATTAAAGGGACTGATAAGCAATATGTGGCTGTTCTTTTGTTACACAATACAACTCATCACTATAAAGCTTTGTGCCAAATTTCAGAATCCTAACTCAAGTAGTTGCTGAGAAAACTTTGACAGAAAAAAATGTCTATATGTATTATATAAGAGTGAAAGAAGGAAACAATGAAAAATTGAAAAAAGAAGGCAAAATGAGGATTAGCATCTTAATTTCTATTTACACAGTACACTTTGTCCTCCTGAAGGTGTACACAAAATTTGAAAACACTGGCTCCAATAGGAGCTGAGAAATCTGTGACAGAAATTTCCATTGGAGAGAAAGAAAAATGAAGATATAAAGGGACTGATAAGCAATATATGGCTGTTCTTTTGTTAAACAATACAACTAATCACTATCAAGCTTTGTACCAAATTTCAAAATCCGAACTCAAGTGGTTGCTGAGAAATCTTTGACAGAAAAAATGTCCATATGTATTATATAAGAGAGAAAGAAGGAAAAATTGAAAAAAGAAGTCAAAATGAGCATTAGCATCTTAATTTTCATTTACACAATACACTTAGCCTACCTGAAGGTGTACACAAAATTTGAAAACACTGGCTCCAATAGGAGCTGAGAGATCTGCGACAGAAATTTCCATTAGAGAGAAAGAAAAATGAACAAATAAAGGGACTGATAAGCATTATGTGGCTATTCTTTTGTTACACAATACAACTCATCACTATTAAGCTTTGTACCAAATTTCAGAATCCTAACCCAAGTAGTTGCTGAGAAATCTTTGATGGAAAAAAAGTTTACAGACAAACAGACAGACAAACAGACAGACAGACAAACATAATTACAGAAAAGGCAAAAACTATATACCCCCTATATACTTCGTACCCATTTACACAATACACTTAGCCTACCTGAAGGTGTACACAAAATTTGAAAACACTGGTCTAATAGGAGCGGAGAGATCTGCGACAGAAATTTTTATGAGAGAAAGAAAAATGAATAATTAAAGGGACTGATAAGCAATATGTGGCTGTTCTTTTGTTACACAATACAACTCATCACTATAAAGCTTTGTGCCAAATTTCAGAATCCTAACTCAAGTAGTTGCTGAGAAAACTTTGACAGAAAAAAATGTCTATATGTATTATATAAGAGTGAAAGAAGGAAACAATGAAAAATTGAAAAAAGAAGTCAAAATGAGCATTAGCATCTTAATTTTCATTTACACAATACAATTAGCCTACCTGAAGGTGTACACAAAATTTGAAAACACTGGCTCCAATAGGAGCTGAGAGATCTGCGACGGAAATTTCCATTAGAGAGACAGAAAAATGAACAAATAAAGGGACTGATAAGCAATATGTGGCTGTTCTTTTGTTACACAATACAACTCATCACTATAAAGCTTTGTACCAAATTTCAGAATCCTAACCCAAATAGTTGCTGGGAAATCTTTGACGGAAAAAAAGTTTACAGACAGACAAACATAATTACAGAAAAGGCAAAAACTATATACCCCCTATATACTTCGTACCGGGAGTATAAATACCGGGGGTATAAATAATTTTCTCTGACAGGTTAAAATCATTTTTAGTAGAATACCTTGATTTGTTTATTTTATGTTGAATTTTCAAGATTATATCATTAAAATTTGATTAAAACAAAATCTCAAAAGGTGAGTTAAAATGTTATGAGATGTCAGTGCAGCAATCTAATGTAGTGCAGCATGTATTGAACAGAGAGAGATAGATACATAGCCTTCTGTATATAATCAATACTTTTCTCTGCAACAACCTGAATTTCAGACAGACACAGAGAGAGACAGACCATAAATCTCATCTGGTAAATTCAGCTGAGGCCTGGGCATCAGTATATCTCGGCAGTAAAGCTTTCTGTATAAACTCAATACCCTTCTCTGTAACAACTTGTATTTCAGAGAGAGAGACAGACAGACAGAATCTCAGACTATACATCTCACCTGGTAAATTCAGCCGATGCCTGGGCATCAGTGTGTCCCGGCAGTAAAGCTTTCTGTATAAACTCAATACCCTTCTCTGTAATACCTGGTATACCTGATCGCAACATCTGAAAAAAGAAGTGTTGGTAAACTGTACAATATTTAACAGTCATCCATGCACACACACATTACAACATGTAATATGATAGAAAAAATTCTTCATGCTTTTAAAGTTTCCAGACAGGACCAATGATCAGTACACAAAAAGGCCTTTAAAGGGGACGGCAATATTCGGCTTCTTCTGCTCCATACCGTAACTATAGGCCATAATAACACGATTAAGAAAATTTGGTGGTGGTAGCGCTTACGAGATATGATTTATCGCTAGTTAAAAATCACGAATTCGCCTGCATCAGTCGAGCATGTAATCCGCCATTACACCTGTGTCTGTGACGTCACTCAGCCTATTTTGCTTACTTCCGGTTCTTGCAGTCAGCTGTGTTTAGTACTAATCACGTAATACAGCGCGTTAGTTTTGGGCGTAGATTCGCGTAAATTACTCAATAACAATTTCAAAATGCAGTCTGAAGATTTGTTAGGTCTTTTTGCATACAATTATGAACCAGAATATTCAGAAATAGAGTTAGAATCGTTGGAAAGAGCTTTGGAAAATGCCGACGTATCGGACATCGAGAAGCAGGATGGTGAATGGTGTGATTGTGAAAACTGTTCGGAAATGGCGTCACGGGACGAAAATATTTGCTGCCGATCAAGTGAATTGTGCTGTGGAAGTTTAGAGAACAATCAATGTATCACACAACATAAAAACTTCGGAGAAATCGTCCTGAATCCCGTGATATTGGAGGTAGCATTTATACAAATAATGGCATTCAAGGGACAGACCGGAAGAGCACCAGACGAGCTGAATAACAGGTAGCGTTCTTTTTTTTAACTCTGAACGGATATGTGTTGGTCTTTTATTTATTTTTATGAATACATTGGGCAGTTCGAATAAAATAGATCTGCCTTTGTTTATTACATCCAATTTTCATAACAGCGGGAAAGCTGAACGTTCATATATTAACAGGACGCTTCATTCAATAGTATTTCAGGACCAGTAACTACGGACCCTAAATACTCTAATTTGTTTGTGGTTCCTGATCAGTTTGTAACCACAAACTTTCAAGTCCAGATAAGCCAACTTTTGAGTGAAAAAGCGAGGCAATTCCAAATGTTTCCTGTTCCCTTGTTTCCAAAAATATGTTCCCTGCCCCCCCCCCCCCCCCCCCCCCCCACACACACTGAAAAATTGTTTATCAGGAGGTAAAGCATAAATCAAACAAAAAGCAAATCTTCAACATTTGTGTAGCAACAAAATTAAAAAGGGTCATGGGTTCGAGCCTCAACCTAGGCACTGGATTGTGTCCTTGAGCAAGACACTTTATCCTCTCTTTAGCACTGTACTTGTTCAACCAGGGAAGACCCATCCCAAAGACTGAAAAATTGTTGTATCACCCAGAAGCTTTCTTTTCAGATCCTTTACGGGACATTTTTCTGATACTTAGAAATGTCTGTAGGTTCTCTAATAATTCATATAACCCTTGTGGGTTAGCTTAGGGTTGCTAGTTCGATACTTGCCGGAGCCACTATGTTTTGTTCTTGAGCAAGACATTTATATTTATATACAGCTAATACTGGTTAAACACGAGTACAAAGAAAAACCTGTAAGCCGAAATGACTGAAAAATGTTGACTTGGATGTAAAGCATAAATACCAACAAATCAAAGCACCCTGAAACAGTCTGAGGCAAGATTTTTGAGTACCATATCTCATTGTTGAGAGAAAGGTGCATGATGTATAATTACCCTTCTTATAGCTGTAGAGGCATTGGGCCTCGACACAAGAAAACCTGTCTTTGGGGGTTCACGAAAAACAACGGCGCAGACCAGCCTGTGCATCTGTACAGTCTGATCAGCACCTTTGTTATTCGCTTGTAAATTAAAAAGTGTTGCATGTAAATCCAAACTTGCTTCGATTTCATTTTTCCAGCTAGTGTCTGTAGCTGAGCAGGCTGGTTTAAATCACACTTTGTAGGAAACCCTGAAGACAGGTTTTCTTTTGTCTTGGCCCCTATAAATTAACAGAAAGCTAAAACACAGTTATATTTTCTGATTTGTAGAAAAGTAAGTAAGTAAGAAGGCAAAGATCAGGAATCAATACAATCAAGTACCACACCTGACCCAGGACACCACATGGGAAAGTGACAAAAACACAATAAAACATCACATACAAGAGAGCAAAGAGGTTAGCCTTTTCACAGCAGGTGACCACAAGGCTGTAATGAACAGACAAGAAAGCATGACAAACATGAAACATAAATAACAAAAATGATCCACAAGAGAAACACCACCTTGGAACAGTCAATTAAAAAATATTTTTACTTGAGGGCTTAAACTAGTTTTATGGTACCAACCTCACCCTTAGTTCGATGTGGATCAAGACAAATATATGTTTGGTTCCCATGAAAGATCCCTAACTTATCAATGTATCATCTCCTAGTAAATACAAATTGAGATATAAAAGGAGATAAAACTAAGATAAAGACTCAACGGTATATACAACTTAATACTGGAGTAAAAGAAATCAAACAATTAAACACTGGTTGGCCTGACTACAGAAGTTCTTATAAGTTAAAAATTGTGGAAAACATATAAAACTTCAAGAATTCCCAAAAATGTCAACACAGCCTTTGAATTTAGTTATACACCTCAAAACAAAGTAAAAATACTCTATAGAGACGTTAGTGAGTGTAGAGCCAGGACCATGCTACTTCCTTCAGTCTGTACCTTCTTTGACCAATGCAAAAACAACATCCTCTATAATTTGACACTTTATAGTGAGAACAAATTGATACTTACTAGTGAGAATAAATTGATAAAAAGATTGGCATGTTTCCTGAGAATGTTGAAGGCTTGACAACACATGTCCACAAAATGTTGGAATTTATCACTCTGTCTGTCGCCGTCGTTGATCACATACGCCATGTCTGAAGTCAGTACAAACTTCACCCGGTCTCTGAAACATTTGACAACAATGCAGGATAAGATCTATGGAAGACTTTAACCCTTAATGCCCCAATTGCAACAAAAGTTGTTTGCTTATCGCGTCTGCTTATCTCGTCCCCTGAAATGTTTAAGAAGCCTCTGTGGCAAACAGTGTGTATCTATGGAAGACTTTAACCATTAATGCGCCAATTCCAACAAAAGTTGTCTGCTTATCTCGTCTGCTGAAATGTTTAAGAAGCCTCTGTGGCAAACAGTGTGTACCCAGATCAGACTGCTCCTATAGGAGCAGTCTGTTCTGGGTCCACGCTGTTTGCTTCTATACTTTATTCATCAGTAATGCTAGGCAATTATTTGCAGCAGACGACTTCAGCAGACAACATTTTCAGATGCATTTTTTTTCTTGGCACTTTTAGGGTTAACCCTTTCCATTCATGGCAATTGTCACCTAGTGCAGTCGGTAACATGTCTTGACTGCAGATGAGTGTCTGACTGCAGATCCAGGGGTTACAAGTTCAATCCCAAAATGGTCCCATACTTTCATGGAGAATGATCATGCAATAATTTCTACCGCCATTCTACTCTGTTGCGCTGATTTAAGAAGCTTTGGTGTCAGTTACAAGCGAAAGTATGTGCACAAAGTACTGGTTAACCGCTAAGTCAAGCTTGCCCAGGAAAAAAGTGTGGTTAGGTGAACGGACCATCCTGACATAACCATAGCTGTTGACTGGGACGTTAAGCATCAAACCAAAACAAGCAAAGTAATTGTCACATGCTCTCTTATCTGCTTTTGCACTTTGTAGCAAATATATAATCGAGAAAATAGCTTCTTTCTACAGGATTTGCATCATTTTTCTAAATGTTCTCGAGAGAAAACTAATATTTCAAAAGAATTCCAATTAGGCCAGATTTATTTTATTAGTTGATTTACGGGATTTTTTTTTCAGATTTAGGGTCGGGGGGGGGGGGGAAGGAAAAAAAAAGCTCTGAAAATGACCAGCTGACTGGTCATTTTCAGAGCTTTTTTTTCAGTTGACTGGTCATTTTCAGAGCTTTTTTTTCTTTTTTCATTTTCAGAGCCTTTTTTTTCAATATCTCCAGAACAAACAGTTAACCAACAGTCTTTAAACCCTGCATAGGACAATCACTTTTAATAGTGTCACTCTCACAAAAATACACAAACAGAACCTCAAAAATATATTATGTTTTTCAACAAAACAAATAATATCTAGAGTGGGCAAATAAAAAAAAATAAGTTTCGAAATTTTTTTTTTGTTTGTTTCTACTTTCTGGAAAATTACAGTACGAGGGCTCGTAAATCAACTAATAAAAAAAATTCTGGCCTTAATAAAAGAATTTTGAGTGAAAACCTTTTCAAGCAATTGATATTTTTTGAAGAAAAATAATATTGAAAAAGTTTACATCAATATAAGTGAGTCTAAATGAGTGCTCTATCAAACGGGATAAAAGCTGAGTCTTACCTTTTAAAACTGCCAAACATCTGAGCATCTCCGAGGAACTTGTTGAAATCAATATGGAACATGTGACCTGATTCTTTCAACATAATATTGTCATTATGCCTATCACAGACACCGAGAACATATGTCGCCACACAATACCCCGCACAGGAACATGAGAAATTCTCTACAGCCTATAAAGAACAATTTAATCAATATGGAACATGTGACCAGATTCTTTCAACATAATATTGTCATTATGCCTATCACAGACTCCAAGAACATACGTCGCCACACAGTACCCCGCACAGGAACATGAGAAATTTTCTACAGCCTGTGAAGAACAATTTAATCACTATGTAACATGTGACCAGATTCTTTCAACATAATATTGTCATTATGCCGATCACAGACACCGAGAACATATGTCGCTACACAGTACCCTGCACAGGAACATGAGAAATTCTCTACAGCCTATAAAGAACAGTTTAATCAATATGTAACATGTGACCAGATTCTTTCAACATAATATTGTCATTATGTCTGTCACATACACCGAGAACATATGCTGCCACACAGTACCCCGCACAGGAACAAGAGAAATTCTCTACAGCCTATAAAGAACAGTTTAATCAATATGTAACATGTGACCTGACTCTTTCAACATAATATTGTCATTATGCCTATCACAGACAACCAGAACATATGTCGCCACACAGTACCCCGCACAGGAACATGAGAAATTCTCTACAGCCTATAAAGAACAATATAATCAATATGGAACATGTGACCAGACTCTTTCAACATAATATTGTCATTATGCCTATCACAGACTCCCAGAACATATGTCGCCACACAGTACCCCGCACAGGAACATGAGAAATTTTCTACAGCCTGTGAAGAACAATTTAATCACTATGTAACATGTGACCAGATTCTTTCAACATAATATTGTCATTATGCCGATCACAGACACCGAGAACATATGTCGCTACACAGTACCCTGCACAGGAACATGAGAAATTCTCTACAGCCTATAAAGAACAGTTTAATCAATATGTAACATGTGACCAGATTCTTTCAACATAATATTGTCATTATGTCTGTCACATACACCGAGAACATATGCTGCCACACAGTACCCCGCACAGGAACAAGAGAAATTCTCTACAGCCTATAAAGAACAGTTTAATCAATATGTAACATGTGACTTGATTCTTTCAACATAATATTGTCATTATGTCTATCACAGACTCCTAGAACATATGTTGCTACACAGTACCCCTCACAGGAACATGAGAAATTCTCTACAGCCTATAAAGAACAATTTAATCAATATGTAACATGTGACTGGACTCTTTCAACATAATATTGTCATTATGCCTATCACAGACTCCAAGAACATATGTCGCCACACAGTACCCGGCACAAGAACATGAGAAATTCTTTACAGCCTGTTAAGAACAATTTTAAATATATCAAAGAGTGTAAATAGATAATACTAGGCGAGTGACTTTTGATATCAAGTTTACCAGGCAAGGCTTTGAGAATGCTTCTTGACATCCCTAGGCTTGCCGAGCGATTCAACATACATTCTCAAAGCCGAGCCTGGTAAATTTGATATCAAAAGACGCGAACCTGGTATTCTATTTATCAATTTACCTATTGTTGAACACTCTGCAAACTAGCAATTATGACGTAATTTTAGATTTTTGTGTAGATTCAGTGTCATTACCGACGTCATTCAAAAAGTGCAACGTCATCATGACCTGATAAAGGTAACATGCTATGAGATAGGAAACTTTAATTAGGTTATGTTGAAACAATTCAGTTAATAATAGGGGTGACTGATAAATATTGATTTTATCCCTTGAAAAATCAATCAAAATGCTTGCAGTGATTTTTTCTTTTATCTTAAACATCAAATATTTTATCACAAGACCTTGTGATTGGGAGTGAAATAATGCCGTTTCTGAAGGTAAGCTGGATCCCCTTCTGCAGAATGACTAATCCCCTGCTGTAGAATGACCGAGTCAGAGTGATGGAATCATTGGCTACGTCTCGCTAAGAGTAACATTTTAATGACCTTTAACGAAAATTTTTCAAAGCATTCTGGTGATATGGAGTGGACACAAAAGTAAAGGGTATATCAGGGCTCATACAGGCAAGCATGAGTAAAATTCAAGGACTTTTCAAGGAATTCTAAAAGCCTCTCCAAACAGTTTTCAAGGACTTAAAGTTAATGAAAAATACTGATCAAAGTGTTAAAAATTTTCTTCAGAAATGCTAGACTGAGATAATGGGAGACACTAGTACTGGAAAATTAGTATAAAATTGTTTTGCCTTTATTTGGTACACCTACAACATATGTCCATTCAATAAATAAGTGTTTTTCACCATACACTTCTCATCTACAATTTTTTAGGTTTCAGTGTAATGAGCATGTAGAAATGAACAAGTTTTTGTGTTTTTTGGCACGCACCTGGATGACAATAATAGAGGGCCACTTTTATATTATTGACAGCTAATCTTTAGATGTTTCATTGGAATGAAATGCTAACTTGGTGGTTGCCTAGTTGTATGTAGTTTTTTCATCTATGGGTGGAAGCTGACAGATGCTAAGTCACACATTCTAACAAGAGGACCATGAGTCTTGGCTTATAAGGATATGAGGTTAAAAACAAATGAGCCGCAACATGTGATTTCCAACAATGTGGCATTTTGACATGTGTAGACTCAGATGAGCCTGTGCAGCCTCCTTTTAAACTTAGAAACTCCAAATGATGTTCCGTCAGTAGCTTATCAGTTATAGAATATTCAAGCAACTAGTAAGGCTCTGATCAGACTGCGCGTATGCGCAGGCTGATTTGAGACTTTGCTGGTCGCACATACCACATTGTTGGAAATCTCATGTCACGGCTCAAATGTAGATTTAGCTCTGGCAGCAATACATTTCATCGTTACTGTTTGTGCAATTTTGCTAGAGGGCATTATGAGGAACATTTCATGAAATGAATTTGTGCCAGTGGTTCACGAGGAGATATTAATTTCAGATTCTCTATTTTAGCTCTAAAGACCATTTTGCTCAGTGGAGCGAACCATGTGTACAATTCTGGTAGAGGTAATGGGCCACTGTACCTTTGAAATTTGGACCAGTGGTTCATGAGATGTCGTTTCAAGAAAAAGTTTTCTGACAACGTACACAAGATGATGAACAATGGATGACGTAAGAAGACCGATCACAATAGCTCACCTTGAGCTTTCTGCTCAGGTGAGCTAAAACTGATGCAACAAAGTTACCTTCTGGTATTCCAGCTCAGTCGGATTATGCCTCTGTAACCAGTCTTTGATTGGTCGATCCTTGAAGGAACCAGTCAATCCTGATGACACTTGGATCTTCCGTAAAGTCTCGGACTCCGTGATCAATTCTATAAAGCCTGTAAAATAAAATAAAACCATCACATGCTATTATTGAAATATTAGGTCACTGTCTCGCCATGTGATATGCATTGTCTCAGTCTATTGTAAAGCTAACAGAGACAGGAACCAGTTTGGGGTGTGGTTAGACAGTGACCTAATAGTTGAATAATATATAGAGTATTATTTAACTGGCTACAGATCTGAAAAAAATATCCAGGGTGGCAGATGGGCAGACTTTCCTAGAAGAGATACACATGGGGTTCCAAATTGTCTTTGGTCAATATATATACATCCAGTTAACCCCAGAAGATTAACCCCACAAGCAAACATTACACCAAACAACCTTAACCCTATCCTTAATGTAACTTCCATAAACACAGCTAAACAGATTGTATAACCCCATAATGTACTGTGAGCATGTACAGATAGACTCAAACAACCTTTAGCTCTCAAAACCTTAA
>OZ026519.1:91556767-91623767 GCA_964019695.1 Loripinus fragilis
ACCATTTTGCTACATATTAACTGCTGGGGAACCAACCCAATGTAAACAGCATTCTATCCACATTGTCTTTGAATTGAATTTCTATCTGAAATCAACTAATTTTCTCTTCAGTACAATGCAGGATCATGAGTCGTGCACTGACATGCTTGCTTGTACTTACACCCCATTTAAGCCTTCAAGCTGTCTGTCTGATCAACCAGTGTCAGTTAGGAGTCCGCAGACACTTATGGCTGGAACAAGTCAACCACAGACTTCTGTGGCTGCGACCGTGTCTACCACACTGACTTGCAGGCATACTCTGACATAATGCTCCACTAAATGCTAGGCAGACCCAGCCTGTCGCCCTTGGTGACTCAACTGTATCAGTCAGCTATCTCTTCAGATATTCGTGGCTATGCAGGTCCATCTTAATGCAGGGTCAAAGTCATCTGAAATTCTGTTTAGTGGCATGTGCTATGCTAGGCGGCATGCACTATGCCAGGCTGCACCTTATTATTCTCTGCATGGCCAGGACTTAAAGGCTTCTAATCGTACTAGCTGAGTCAACGTTGGCTCTCATTTCATATTTGGGTTGGTTCTTCATGGCAAAAGTTATGTTGTAAATAGAATGATACTTGTTTAATAAATGTAGAATCTGACCAGCGTTTTAACAGGAGTTAAATCATATCATATAAAATTGCACTGTTCAGCGACATACTATAATTTAGCATTCCAAATTTTGGAATGTGCTTATTTGTGAACCAAATATTCGATTTTTGCGTGAGTTTTCCCAATTTTGTACAAAACAATGCAAACATTCCCAATTCTTGGGGATCGGATCATGTTCCCTAAATGAGGAGAAATACCCTGCAAAGAGACTTAAGAGTTCAGCGAAGAGGGAAGTTTTTAATGTTCTCTGTCGGGAGGATTAAAAAAAAAGAACATGACAGCAAAATACAGCCAGGCAACCACCAAGTAAGCATTTTATTCCAATGAAACATCTGGTGTAATGCTCATGTATGAGCGAACCAGTAACGAAAGAAAGAAAAAGAAAGAAATATAAGCTGTCAATAACATAAAATTGGCTATCTATTATTGTCATCCAGGTGCATGCCAAACTACACAAAAACGTTTTCATTTCTACATGCTCATTAGATCTACACTAAAACATAAAAAGTAGTTGAGAAGTTTGTGTAAAACCTGTTAATGATGAAAAACACTCATTTATTGAATGGACCTATTTGTTGTAGGTGCGCATTGGAATTGCCCTCTAGGAGGCTATTCTAATGTGTACCAACAACATAAGTTACTGAAATTAAGGAAACCTATTTTGAAATACAGCCGACTCTCGTTTCAACTCTCCATAACTCAATACTATCACTTATCTCGATCAGACGGCCCGGTACCCGTATTTTCCCTTATATATTATTGCAATTCCACAACGTTTATCTCGACAACGGTTAAGTTAATAAAACTGATAACTCGTTACGAAAAACTGGTCCCGCTGATTCACCAACGCGTCAGCGCTGGCGATATACGTTAGCAAACTTCCATTGGGTAGATTGGTTCCCCTCGTTCATACAGCTCTACTTCCGTTACGCATATAACGACTGGTAACGCCTATTGAATTACAAGTAGAGAATCCTACCAAGTATTAGCTTTTCAAAAAAGCTGGCGGTCGCTTAGCCCTATCATTGTATGTAATCTTGCCCACTGCATGCTTCCATTTTGAACTTCTAGAGCTTGTCCATGTAGATTTATTCTAAGCCCTGGTTATTAACATCTGAACTGTGATTTGTTACCATTTAACACATGCTTCCAGCGAGTTGTTGCTTGATCTTTTGAAAGCACCCGGCTTAATCATGGTATGTTATGGTAATGTATCTAGCATGCGACGCATTTATGGAAAATCATTAGACAACACTAGACAGCACATTTATCTTAAAACTAATGCCAGAAAATCAATGTCACAGTGGTCGCTTAACTGTATATGTACAGACTCCGTGACCCCAAGATGTGTTCACAAATCAAATTTGGGATTCCTAGGATGTATGCTCGTGGACACGATTTTTCTAGATCTGATGGCAGTAGTAAAGGTGCGTGACACTCCATGACCCTAAATGCATTAAGACACGAATTTTGGCATTCCTGCCTAAAATAATATAGGAGATATACTCGGCATATGATATGAACACTCAAACACCTAGGACACTAAGGACAGTCAGTTTTATTACTATATGCCTCCCTTTGGGGGCATAAAACCTGTTTGTCATGACCGTCATAAGACAGTGCCTGAATTCATAGTAATTCTATGTAATCAGATGTGGATGACAACCACAGAAGTACGTTTACTGATGTGAAGTTCGCTTGCACTCTTTGCCAATCAAGGACGTTTTGACTTTGGGACGTTTAACTTTCGCCAGCTTTTTTGAAAAGCAAATACTTATTGCGTTTATATAAGCGACAGGGCAAATTGACGCCTTCTTTGTGAAACTACAGATTTCACGGACAGTTTACTTCGCGCTGTAGGTCAACCCACGATATTTGGTACCCCACTCGTTGATAAAGCTCCACTTCCGCTACGCATATAACGACTGGTAACATCTATTTCATTACAAGTAGAGAATCCTACTCATCCGACTGCGCATGCCCCAGAAAAGATTTTTTATCACAAACTTCAGTATTTTTCAGTTGCTATAATTTGATAATTAAGTAAAAGAAAAAATGTATAAACTCCCAGAACAAAATAAACTTAATAAAACGGCTCGTTTAAAAAGTGCACTTTATGTCAAGGGTATTTTCCAATACCACGTCACTCATGACGTCAGTGTGTATGCTATACGTAGGCGCAATGGCGGCAAGTAGTTACCTGTCTTAATATGCTGACAAGCTATTAAAGGGAGAGAATCAGTCTAAATCCTACTCATGCGACTGCGCATGCCCTAGAAAAGATTTTTCAACACAAACTGCAGTATTTTTTCAGTTGCTATAATTTGATAATTAAGTGAGAGATAAAAAAATATATAAACTCCCAGAACAAAATAAACTTAATAAAACGGCTTGTTTAAAAAATGCACTTTATGTCAAGGGTATTTTCTAGATTGGTTCCCGTCGTACATAAAGCTCTACTTCCGTTACGCATATTACGACTGGTAACGCCTATTTGATTACAAGTAGAGAATCCTACTCATCCGACTGCGCATGCTCCAGAAAATATTTTTCAACACAAACTGCAGTATTTTTTTCAGTTGCTATGATTTGATAATTAAGTGAAAGTAAAAAATATAAACTCCCAGAACAAAATAAACTTAATAAAACGGCTTGTATAAAAATGCACTTTATGTCAAGGGTATTTTCCAATACCACGTCACCCATGACGTCAGTGTGTATGCTATACGTAGGCGCAATGGTGAATAGTAGTTACCTGTCTTAATATGCTGACAAGCTATTAAAGGGAGAGAACCAGTCTAGGGTATTTTCCAATACCACGTCACTCATGACGTCAGTGTCTATGCTATACGTAGGCGCAATGGCGGCTAGTAGTTACCTGTCTTAATATGCTGACAAGCTATTAAAGGGAGAGAACCAGTCTTTCCATTGGGCGCGTGTTCGATTCGGGCCTGTTCCATTAGCAAGTTGCGGAAATGGATCAAGTGTTAACTCCCCAACAGTAGTGTTTTTTACAGTTCTTTCTCAGACTCCCCGTCGACCAAGTTACTTCCAAAATTCCATCATTGCGCGAGCGATGTTGATATACTTTGGATACTGGATTGCTTCTAAAACCGACAAGAGACCTTACCACTGAACGAGAATCCCGATCAAACATGGGCCCTTCGGATATTCTAGACTAAATGTGACGAAATATCTAGATGTAGATGGGTCAGTTTCAATATGCCCCCTATGCATTATGTGCATTGACTTCGATTGAGGAATACGGTTGAATGACCTAATACATACTGCTGGGGAGGGGGTAAACTCTACAATTATTCAGTGTGTTCATGAGCAGAGTCTTACTGTAATATGCCTATTTCCTGTCTTTTATTTGCTTCAAATGGATCGCCTATGTACAAATCGTTAACTAAAACAAAAAAAATACTCAGAGCTTGAAGCCAATGAAGCACTGAAAAGAGTGGCTTCAGCAAATGCAATAACAAAACACTATAAAAGTTCTTCTTTATTAACTGTAAAACGCCATGCGATGGTTCTAAGCTTTTTTTAAAAGCTAACCTTGTCAAGTTTAGTGTTACAACGCCTAACTCGATTCCATGTCGTAAGAACAACTTACCTTTTTATCTGAACGTGTCTCCAATTAATCCACCGTTTTCAACGTTAATTACCCTAATTAAAACCACCAATTGTTTGATCACTTGGTCCACACGTGTGTGACACATGCAGTTGTCAATTAGCATGTTGTATAATTACATAATAGACCGCGGTCTGCGAATTCTATTGATCTATTGTGTACAACTTCAAAAATGGTACATGTTTTATTTTTGAACATTGGTCATGTCATGACAAAAATAGATTGGGAAGGCATATGCACATCAAGCCGACGAAAATTAAAACGTGCATGTACACTGTTAGGGCTTAAAAATATGACGACGTACGAAACGGTAAAACCTGCGACGGCGGGATCAGTTGCCGATGCTTAGAACTAAAAATGCTATGTTTATTTTATTTGTCATAGGCATAGAAAAGCCATAATGAACGGACTGCAAGGTACCTAAGAAACGATTCTATTTCCCCTTTTTATTCTTTCTTTTTTATTTCAATTCCAAACGTCAATTGATTCTTGGGTCAATTCAAGCAATGTGAAGTTGGTTTGTTTTTCGTTTTTCGCTTTTCGTTTTTCGTAATTCGTTTTTCGTTTTTCGTTATTCGTTTTTCGCTTTTCGTTTTTCGTTATTCGTTTTTCGTTTTTCGCTTTTGGTTTTTCGTTTTTTTGACATTCGAAATCAGCTGAATATCGTATTTTGACATTCAAAATCCTATTTTGACATTCAAACTGAGGCCGAATATCGTATTTTGACATTCAAAATCCTATTTTGACATTCAAACTGAGGCCGAATATCGTATTTTGAAATTCAATATCCTATTTTGACATTCAAAATCGGGCCGAATATCGTATTTTGATATTCAAAATCCTATTTTGACATTCGAAATAAAGCCGAATATCGTATTTTGATATTCAAAATCCTATTTTGACATTCGAAATCGGGCCGAATATCGTATTTTGACATTCAAAATCCTATTTTGAAATTTGAAAACGGGCCGAATATCGTATTTTGATGTTCAAAATCCTTTTTTGACATTCGAAAATGGGCCAAATATCGTATTTTGATATTCAAAATCCTATTTTGACATTCGAACTGGGGCCGAATATCGTATTTTGACATTCGAAATCCTATTTTGACATTCGAACTAACACCGAATATCGTATTTTGACATTCAAAATCCTATTTTGACATTCAAAATCTGGCCGAATATCGTATTATGACATTCAAAATCCTATTTTGACATTCGAACTTGGGCCGAATATCCTATTTTGACATTCAAAATCCTATTTTGACATTCGAACTACGGCCGAATATCGTATTTTGACATTCAAAATCCTATTTTGACATTCGAACTGGGGCCGAATATCGTATTTTGACATTCGAAATCCTATTTTGACATTCGAAATGAGGCCGAATATCGTATTTTGACATTCAAAATCCTATTTTGACATTCGAACTTGGGCCGAATATCGTATTTTGACATTCAAAATCCTATTTTGACATTCGAAATCGGGCCGAATATCGTATTTTGACATTCAAAATCCTATTTTGACATTCGCACTGGGGCCGAATATCGTATTTTGTCATTCAATATCCTATTTTGACATTCAAAATCGGGCCGAATATCGTATTTTGATATTCAAGATCCTATTTTGACATTCGAAATCGGGCCGAATATCGTATCATGATATTCAAAATCCTATTTTGACATTCGAACTTGGGTCGAATATCGTATTTTGACATTCAAAATCCTATTTTGACATTCGAACTGAGGCCGAATATCGTATTTTGACATTGGAAATCCTATTTTGACATTCGAACTGGGGCCGAATATCGTATTTTGACATTCAATATCCTATTTTGACATTCGAAATCGTGCCGAATATCGTATTTTGATATTCAATATCCTATTTTGACATTCGAAATCGGGCCGAATATCGTATTTTGACATTCAAAATCCTATTTTGACATTCAAACTTGGGCCGAATATCGTATTTTGATATTCAAAATCCTATTTTGACATTCGAACTGACACCGAATATCGTATTTTGACATTCAAAATCCTATTTTGACATTCGAAATCTGGCCGAATATCGTATTTTGATATTCAAAATCCTATTTTGACATTCGAAATCGGGCCGAATATCGTATTTTGACATTCAAAATCCTATTTTGACATTCGAACTTGGGCCGAATATCGTATTTTGACATTCAAAATCCTATTTTGACATTCGAACTACGGCCGAATATCGTATTTTGAGATTCAAAATCCTATTTTGACATTCAAAATCGGGCCGAATATCGTATTTTGATATTCAAAATCCTATTTTGACATTCGAAATCGAGCCGAATATCGTATTTTGATATTCAAAATCCTATTTTGACATTCAAACTGGTGCCGAATATCGTATTTTGACATTCGAAATGCTATTTTGACATTCGAAATTTGGCCAAATATCGTATTTTGATATTCAAAATCCTATTTTGACATTCGAACTGGTGCCGAATATCGTATTTTGACATTCGAAATGCTATTTTGACATTCGAAATTTGGCCAAATATCGTATTTTGATATTCAAAATCCTATTTTGACATTCGAACTGAGGCCGAATATCGTATTTTGACATTCAAAATCCTATTTTGACATTCGAACTGGTGCCGAATATAGTATTTTGACATTCGAAATGCTATTTTGACATTCGAAATTTGGCCAAATATCGTATTTTGATATTCAAAATCCTATTTTGACATTCGAACTGAGGCCGAATCACGTATTTTGACATCCAAAATCCTATTTTGACATTCGAAATCGGGCCGAATATCGTATTTTGACATTCAAAATCCTATTTTGACATTCGAACTGGGGCCGAATATCGTATTTTGACATTCGAAATGCTATTTTGACATTCGAACTGACACCGAATATCGTATTTTGACATTCAAAATCGTATTTTGACATTCGAAATCGGGCCGAATATCGTATTTTGATATTCAAAATCCTATTTTGACATTCGAACTGGGGCTGAATACCGTATTTTGACATTCAAAATTCTATTTTGACATTCGAAATCGGGCCGAATATCGTATTTTGATATTCAAAGTCCTATTTTGACATTCGAACTGGGGCCGAATATCGTATTTTGACATTCGAAATGCTATTTTGACATTCGAACTGACACCGAATATCGTATTTTGATATTTAAAATCCTATTTTGACATTCGAACTGAGGCCGAATGTCGTATTTTGACATTCAAAATCCTATTTTGACATTCGAAATCGGGCCAAATATCGTATTTTGATATTCAATATCCTATTTTGACATTCGAAATCGGGCCAAATATCGTATTTTGATATTCAAAATCCTATTTTGACATTCGAAATCGGGCCGAATATCGTATGTTGAATGTCAAAATCCTATTTTGACATTCGAAATCGGGCCAAATATCGTATTTTGATATTCAAAATCCTATTTTAACATTCGAACTTGGGCCGAATATCGTATTTTGACATTCGAAATGCTATTTTGACATTCGAACTGAAGCCGAATATCGTATTTTGACATTCAAAATCCTATTTTGACATTCAAAATCGGGCCGAATATCGTATTTTGATATTCAAAATCCTATTTTGACATTCTAAATCGGGCCGAATATCGTATTTTGACATTCAAAATCCTATTTTGACATTCGAAATCGGGCCGAATATCGTATTTTGACATTCAAAATCCTATTTTGACATTCGAAATCGGGCCGAATATCGTATTTTGACATTCAAAATCCATCTTTGACATTCGAAATGCTATTTTGACATTCGAACTGCAACGAATATCGTATTTTGACATTCAAAATCCTATTTTGACATTCGAAATCGGGCCGAATATCGTTTTTTGACATTCAAAATCGGACCGAATATCGTATTTTGATATTCAAAATCCTATTTTGACATTCGAAATCGGGCCGAATATCGTATTTTGATATTCAAAATCCTATTTTGACATTCGAACTGGGGCCGAACATCGTATTTTGACATTGGAAGTGCTATTTTGACATTCGAACTGACACCGAATATCGTATTTAGACATTCAAAATCCTATTTTGACATTCGAAATCGGGCGGAATATCGTATTTAGACATTCAAAATCCTATTTTGACATTCAAACTGGAGCCGAATATCGTATTTTGACATTCAAATCCTATTTTGACATTCGAAAACGGGCCGAATATCGTATTTTGACATTCAAAATCCTATTATGACGTTCAAAGTGAGGCCGAATACCGTATGTTGACATTCAAAATCCTATTTTGACGTTCGAACTTGGGCCGAATATCGTATTTTGACATTCAAAATCCATTTTTTACATTAGAATTGTTATACTAAGATCCATTTGAGCCAGCACACAAGTGTTGACTGATCAGGATCTTCGTTGACAGTACGAAGGTGGATACTTGGTACTAAAATCTAGTTGAGCCAGCAAACAAGTGTTGACTAATCAGGATCTTCGTAGACAGTACGAAGGTGGATACTTGGTACTAAAATCTAGTTGAGCCAACACACAAGTGTTGACTGATCAGGAACTTCGTAGACAGTACGAAGGTGGATACTTGGTACTAAAATCTAGTTGAGCCAACACACAAGTGTTGACTGATCAGGATCTTCGTTGACAGTACGAATGTAGATACTTGATCCTTAGATCCAATTCAGCCAGCACACGAATGCAGACTGATCAGGATCTTCGTTGATGGAACGAAAGTAGATACTTGATATTTAGATCAAATTGAGCCAGCACACGAGTGTTGACTGATCAGGGTCTTCGTGGATGGTACGAAGGTAGATACTTGATACTTAGATCCAGTTGTGCCAGCACACACGTGTTGACTGGTCAGGATCTTCGTTGATGGTACGAAAGTAGATACTTGATACTAAGATCCAGTTGAGCCAGTACACAAGTTTAGACTGAGCAGGATCTTCGTTGATGGTACGAAAGTAGATACTTGATACTAAGATCCAGGTTCAGGTTCTTCGTTGATGGTACATAGGCAAACAGTGGAGACCCAGATCATAAACTGCAGACTGCGGCATCTGATCAGGGTATCCACCATTTGCTTGCTTACATAATGTCCTATCAAGATTTGAAAAAAAAAAAAAACAAACAAAAACACTCAATATTCCAAAAAATTGGAGATGGACTCGTCCTACTGATAAGGGTAGATACATGTATGTCCAATCGGCTGAAAAGGGTTAACAAAACAAAACCAGACTGGGTTGATGTCCAGGCTGATCCGATTTATTGCTGTGAGAACGGGTAGTATATGTAAAACTAAAAATAAATGATATCAAACGGGATTTGTCTTGTTCTTGCTGTGTTTTATAGCATTTGATGATTTACATCCCAACCAACAACTTTCTTTCATATCGGGAAGTTTTCTGGGTCCAGGAAACTTGCAATTTCTAGTTAGTTCACTAATATTCGTGCGTTCTGTATTGTGTGATGCTATTATAAGTTTTTGTGGCAGTAGTCTTTTCGCCTGGCGTTATGGTGCAGCGAAAAGATGAAATAACGCCAAGCGAAAAGACGAAATAACAAAAAGACGCCACACGAAATAACAAAAAGACGAAATACCGCCAGGCGAAAAGACGAAATAACGAAATGTTCCGCTCGAAATAACGAAAAACGAGCGCGAAAAGACGCCATTTTAAACTAGTTTTTTTTTCTCCTAGCGTCTTTTCGTTATTTCGTCTTTTCGCCTGGCGTTAGATGCATTTCGTCTTTTTGTTATTTCGCGTAGCGTCTTTTCGTTGTTTTGTCTTTTCGCATGGCGTTTTTTTTTCTTCATCTTTTCGTCTTTTTTTTTTGGCGTTCTTGTGAGGCGAAAAGACGAAATAACGCCTCGCGAAAAGACGAAATAACGAATGAACGCCACGCGAAATAACTAAAAGACGAAAAACCACAAGACGAAATAACGAAAAGACGCCAGGCGAAAAGACAAAAAAAATAAGAGTTTAAAATGGCGATACTTCGCCATTGCGTTTTTTCGTCTTTTCGCGATCGTTTTTCGTTATTTTTCGTAGCGCATTTCGTTATTTTGTCTTTTCGCATGGCGTTATCACGTCTTTTCGTTATTTCACGTGGTGTTTTTTCGTTATTAAGTCTCATGTCGGACTTTTGAGGACATCGAGCGTTCGTATCTCATTCTGCCAGGACACTACCTGTATCTTCAATTCCTTAGCAGGTGGCAGAGTCACCATAGTAACCATGCATACCTTAAGGTGTTTAATCCACTGGACTGTGTTACAATGTTTTTATAGTGAAACAGATTATCGAAAATTTGTAGCATTACTATTAGAATATTTTTCTGCGCGTGTGCATCGAACATTGATCAGAGTGTACATCAGATTTACATCAAATGAAACAAGCATAAATTTAGTATCATTTATAATTTTAATACATTTCATAACAAATAAAGAAAAACGCGTTGATAAGTGTACCCAACACGTACACAGACACAGTCTGATCATCGACTGACCTATGTTAGGTGCTGATAAAGTATGTAGAGAGATCTGCTGTATTTTCGCCCTCCCTGATCAGTAAGATTTAAGCCGAATGAACGTTCCCTATTTCATCAATCGGACGGGTTCATTTCAAATTTTACAGCTGTTGGTGCCGGTTTTTAAATTTTATTGAACTTTGAGAGGAACCATCTGAGAGCGAACAGTGAAGACCCTGATTTAAATATAATAATAATAACTCTATGATAGGCTATTCGTACCAGATCCTGTGGAGTTACTGCTTGTATAGCAAACAGCATGGACCTAGATCAGGCTCGACACTTCATAATGAATTTGATTACCGTCGCAAGAAAATCGCTTTCTTGCATGCTGACGCGTAGATGAGTCTACACAACTTTTGCAGTCTGATCATCGCTCGGGATTTTAAATTTATTCAATAGTGTGCGCGAACAGTGAAGACCCTGCATAAACACCGCATTCTTTGACGTGCTGTTTCGCAAGTTAAGAGATAGCGAAAAATAAAGGCGATGATCAGACTGCGCAGATGCGTATTCTGTCCTGCACCTTTGCTGTTCGGAGGTAACAAAGTCAGGTTTTCTCGCGACGTGTAAAGTCACGAAAACTGATCATTTAATGGGAGTGGTAATCAAAACAGTTTAAAACTGTCCATATCACAGTGGAGACACTAATCAAATGTACAAAGGGTTACAGTGCGTCCAAACGGACGAGGAATGATCGTTGTGGCAGCTTTTTTCATGCGCTGGTGTGTCAAATGATATATTGTTGCGAAACAAAATTGTTAAGATTTTGTTCAGATCAATTTGAAGTAAACGGGGACTATGACAAACAGTGAAGACCTAGAGGAAATACTGCACAAACGACTTTTCATCGGGGTCTACACTGTATTCTAGGACAGATTCGATCTCCAGAGAAAGAAATGAAATATTTTTTATGAAATCCCTCAATATATAAAATGGGCCGTCCTGACCTAACCGTTCAAACTTTATGGACAATTCCATTGATCTATAATCTGGTACTGATCGCACATGCGAAAATGCCACTCATTAACGCACATGTTTACGTATCCAAAGTGAGATATTCAATGGGATACTTTGACAGTGAAAACACGGGTGGCATTACATCAGAGTCTGCTCTGTTTTCTATGACAATATAGATCTTCAGAGAAAGAAGTGTAAAATATCGAATTTAGTTGTAAATGGAATAAAGATCCGTCTACAGGTATACATAGATAACATTTGTATATCGCACATGCGCAAAAGCCCCTGATAAAAGCTGATGTTGGAGAAGCCAGAAAACCGTGTAGATCCAAATCAATTAATCACTAATGCGAAAATATGTTAATACCATATGAGAGCATATGAGAGCATTAGCATGCATATGCATGCACACGCAGCATTGCCACTATTTTATAAGCGTCTTTTTTTTCTTGCAATCTTTTTTTTTAATTTTACCTTTTTCAAAAACAAATTTCAGATATATGATATACCATCTGTTTGAATCCAGTCGTGCCTGATCTGGGTCCTTTTTGGTTGGGGGAAAAATCACCAGATGACACAAATCACCTCACGCAACCACACAGCATGGGGTCCAATACGGCGTGTTGGTTTATTGGTAAATACGGCTTATCCAATGCAATCAGTGAAGACCCGAATGAGGTGACTGAGTTCTGTGGCGTTTCTTAAAAAGTCAAAATAATTTCAAGATTCTGATTGTGATATAACATACTTGTAAATAATGGTGCCAGTCTAATTATAATTATTTATATTACAAAATTAATGCCGTATTTGCATAATTTATAATTCAAGAAATATAAATATTACCCGAATTTCCCACTCTTATAAGTTGGACCAGTCCATTTCTGAACCAAGGGTTGTATGGTGGTACAAATATTTTTTATTTAGTTATTAATAGAACATTTTATTAGAAACCGTGGAGACCATGATCAGACGCCGAAGAACGATTAAATTAGCTAATGAGTCCAATTTCTCACTCTTATAAGTTGGACCAGTCCATTTCTGAACCAAGTGTTTTATGGTGGTATTTATATTCTTTATTCAGGTTTTAATAGAACCTTTTATAAGAAACCGTGGAGACCCTGATCAGACGCCGAAAAACAAAGTTGAAATGGTCTAATGAGTAGTAGATACTGACAAGTCGGCTCTTCTTTAGATAATCTTTTCGCAGTTTTTACACCGAATAGACTGTCAATTCTCACATTAAATAATTGGCAATAAATTGAAGCCATTCAATTAGAACAATGTGTCAATTAACTCTTTGCATGCTGAGTAATTTTGCCAGCTATCTAGTTGTCTGCCGCCCCTTCTTAAATGGGCCTATGAAACAATATTTCAATGTTTATCTTTAATTACAGAAAAACCAACACAGTGTCAACGTCCTCACTCAAATAGTTTGAATCTAGATCAATTCGACGCTTTTTCGGGCCTGATCTGGACCAACACTGTTTGTACCAAATTTATCGCCACTAGCAAGTGAAGAATCTTAACCAATTTAGCTCAAAAGAATTTCCCACTCTTGTCATTTGGGCAAATTCATTCTGTATTAAGTCGGGTGGTATCTTTATTTTTGATTTAAAATTTAACAGAATATTCTTGATGCAAACAGTGAATACCCTGATCAAGCGCAACTTTATAGAATAAATAAATAAATAAATAAATAAATAAATAAATAAATAAATAAATAAATAAATAAATAAATAAATAAATAAATAAATAAATAAATAAATAAATAAATAGTCTTTGACGCTCAAAAAAGCTGAGTAACAGACACGCGATTACAAAAGTGTATGTGTGGTCAATACCTGTTGTTACCATGGATACAGTTGCTAAAAATAGACTATCGTGGAAAGCTTGAGAAAATCGTCAAAGGGTTGTATCAGGAAAAATTAAAAAGGCTACATCAAATTTTATTTTAATTGTATGAAAAATATACCAATTTGTTCGCAATTGAACTGAGCATAGTGTCCCGTTTGCACAGGGAAAATATATTGAATACTTTAATAACTATGACCGAATATCTACCAATGAGCTGATCTCAAAAAGCCTGTTTTACTATATAATTTAATCATTCTTAGGGTTCTATCAAAAACCATCAAAAAGGACGAAGAGTTTGCAGAGGGAAATTCATAAAAAATATATCAGAATAATCGCAAGATATTTAGGTAAAACATTTGTTTGCACAGGAATTCTGCTTTAATAATTTCAAAAGATATAGTATAAAAACTAACACCTTCCATTATAATTCCCTATTACCGCATCAGCGCACCGCAGCTACCTGGATGTCCGTTAAAGTCCCGTATGTTTCGCTTGGCATTATTTTGTCTTTTCGCCACACCATAACGCCTGACGAAATAAAGTTGCCTTTTAAAAGGAAGGCTTGACCGGTTGAGGTTTTGCTTGATGTGATTCTATACGTCCCATCAACACTCTTTCAGTTATATAGGGATGGGTCTTCATTGGTGGAACCAGTACTAAGCTAGAATTTATGTTCTTGCTCAATGACACAATGCAGTGATGCCCGTGAGGTTCTTACATGCGGTCCCTTGGTCTTGAGTCAATCGCTGTACCACTGAGCCACTGTGCTGTTTTGACCAGTTGAGGTACGACTAATGCTTGTGTTGTTTATGAAATGAGGTTTAGTGGGTGCACAAAATAAGTTAGTCATCATTCATATAATACAATTTATATTACAAGTAAATAACAAATATTGTGAGTGGACATTTCACAAGTGACAGGTAAAAAGTATAAAAAATATTTTAGTAAGACGTGTATTTATTTAAGAATGTTTTAATGTTGAAAAATCACATATGAGTTGACTTTCGAGGAAACTCATTTTCTGTATTTCAGACTGATTAACAGGAAGTTTTGTTTTGTATTTATAGTGAAAACAATGACAATGAATTGTATTTCAATTAAATCTGTAATATTTTGCTAGCTTGTTGTAAAAAAACAGGTTTACTCATGAATCTGCTCATGATATGTGTAAATTGAAGTTTTAATGAAACAATTTATTTGGGTATAGTCTCAACAAATATTGTTTTAATTCTTCAATCGAATCAAAGGTAAGCAATACAGCTGCTCCGTTTGGTGTTGGATTCCTTTTAACAGCCCTGGAATGTGAACCAAATACAGAGTATGTTCTATATGTTGGATTATCAAATTGATACTGCATGCGAAAGGACAGTCCCATGTAGTTTGCAAATCGAGGGAGATCTGATATAATAAAAAACTGATTTCCTTGATACCTATCATGTATAACATTCGAGAAGAGCGAATCACAATACAATAAAATCTGATCAACATCGTAGGTTCCTTATTCGGAATTGATACTGCATGTGTAACTACATATTGAGTTAGAAATAAGTGCCACAGTGATATTATCCAGTGTAAGCAAAAGGAAACTGGAGGTTTGATTCCCTCCTGTATTGATACAGACAAGAACCAAGTATCGTCTAATCTATTTCTGGAGACACCATGGATCATATCGAATTGATATCGAATGCATAATGACAGCCCCATGTAGTTTGCAAATCGAGGTAGATTTGATGCCATCATAAACCAGATTTCCTTGATACCTATCATGAATAACATTCGATTGTGCATGACATGTCATCTGAATGTGGTTTACAAATGTATGAAGTTTCGTTGAAATACCTTAAATGGTTATCAATATGAAGAGCGGACACATAATAGCATTGCAAATTCACGTTCATACTGAAAATATGGAAGGGTTAAAACAATTTTCAGGAAATGCAACAATCACAAACCACAGCTTTCTCGGAATTATAGCAAAGATTAAAATTTCTCGCGCAAAATAAAAATTCACCAGGAAGACCCAAACTCATGAGCTCTACCCAGTGTACACCCAAATAATAATGATATGTTAGGCCCACGTGGGCCCAATGTGGACTGTCCGCATTCACTCCGTTGGCCCAACATTGGCATTACACATTGCATGGGCCAGCGCAAGTTTGCTCGTGGGATCAACATGAGGGCTCCACGTTGGGCCAACGTATGGTCTAAAGTTAGTTCCACGTTATACATGTACCCATGTTTGCAAAGTGTTTTTAATAAATTAAAATATATCAAATATCGTACATGCGTACAATGTATCTATGATGACGGCTAGTGTGCTAGTGGCACAATCCCACCGCATATCGCAAGCAGCTATTTTTTGTGGTCGTGTTCCTCGGCTGTACCAGTACTGGCCGGGTGGGTTTATGCTTTTTGTGGTTCTATGTTCAGGAACTCCCGAAGGCTCAACCGGCAGTGGTTCTGGTTTTAAAGCGTCTCAGAAGACGGGGCAACGGCTTAAAGTCTCATCCGACAGACTGGGAGAAGCCGGGAATCGAACCTGTGACCCCTGGTTTACAAGACATAGGTTTATCCCCTACACCTTTTTGTGGCTTTTCCATGGGTAGAAACCAGTACTGGGCCGGGAGGGTTTATGAATTGTGTGTTTATTATATGACGGGAACTCCTGAAGGCTCAACCGGAAGTGGTTTTATGGAGAAGCCGGGAATCGAACCTGGCACAGGTTCTAGAATCAGTTTATGTGCCAGGACACACTATTTAAGGTATGTTGAATGTCGACATAAAGGCCATTGAATAGCATTCTCGGATTTCTAAAATTTTGTATTGGTTAGAAAAAATAAGGATTGTGCTTAATTTAAGGTCAATCTCATTCATAGGAAACAGGTCCCTCTGCTTCATAACATAGTATTGATTTTATGCGATGAAGCGGCTGGATTGGTGGCCATGATGGTGTAGGCCTATTTTAGACAATAACTGGGGAAAAACATGGCAGTGGCCCAACAATACCGTATGTAGATAACACTTAGAACTGAAATAATAAATAATAACTTAAGTCCATTTTTAAGGAAGAAAAAGCGAATAAATGGCGGAGTTTGTCTTGTACACTATTGCTGGTGTCTCATGTTTTTTGTGTGAGTCTTACTCGCGGTTCCATGGGTTTGTCTTCATTTTTTGATTGTGGTATTTCCTGATAATACTCACTTACTATTTTTGACGTGCAAATTAAGAATTCTCACTCTATCCACCAAAGAAGGGCTCTCCCTCTGCCCGGTACATTTCCGGAATTGTCCAGATTCCCACTTTACGCAGAACATATACATCTGAGGCCGCGGTGTGTCAGCAACTGTTTCTGGGTAACTGTCACTTAAAGCTGCATAGTCTGTAACTTTTGATCTTCTAATTTTAAAAATAATGTTTTTAGTTTTCAAGAACACAGTAAAAATACTCAAGTTCAGGTAAACATTTTACCATTTTCGTAAATCTTAACAAGTTATCACTATCAAAAAATTGCATTTATGTTAAAATTCAACGGTCTAGAATTATTGGAGGGACGCAAATAATTACCAACAAGAGAAAAACACACCTGTTTGATAAGAAAATTCACTTTCCATGCAGTTTTCAGCTGTATTGAACATTTTTATTGTGAAAACATAGCTTAATTCTACTTTTACAAATGATTTAAAAAGAAAATATTTTTTTTTGAAAAGTGTTAATAGTTACAGAGTATGCAGCTTTAACCTCTGGTTTCAGCTCTAACTGCATATAGGTCAAGCCCGCATAGTTTGAGGTAATAATTTGGTGTGGGGGTGCATTTTGGGGTCATGGAGTGTCGCCAATACTTCTGGGTCACTTTGACTGTAAAATCTGGCCTAGGTTTGAGAGAAACAAAGACACCGACAAGACAACTCACCGACATGGTTTTTGACAGAACTCTATGAAAATCGTGTAAGGAGCATGCCTCCTATATTGTATTGCCAAATGGACCCAATTTCAATTTGTGTATACATGTGTCGTATACTGTTTTATGTCACTGAGATCACAAAATCTGGTCTCAATTCTTGAAAAATTGTATACACAGTACATCTCCTACGATTATCGTTTATCGTATATCATTTTAGGTAAGAAGTTCTACATCATACAACCGGCTGCTTTGGTGACAGGTTGCTAACAATGGTGACAGATACGGGATTTTAGGTCGCATGAAGGATTGGTTATACTTTTCGGTTGGCAAAATTTGAGGAGAAGTACTCTGGCACTTTAAGGTGGATGAGTACACTTGCTGGTGTTTAGAGATCCTACAGAAACAAGCTGACGTTACATCTCTTACAAATAAAGCCACACTTGATCACCATTTCAGAGCTTTCCTGAGAAAGTCGCAAAGAACCGTTATCTGTTCAGATTATGTGTCTCTCCGTCAAAGTCTGCTGTCTGCACTTATATACAATAAATCTACTATCATTCAGCTACATTTCTGCCAAATTTGAAGTCGCAGTTTGGTTTTATACAGTTACTGGAGACCATAAAAGACGACAGGTAAAGGAAAAATGGCTGCTTTTATCTACAGATCAATTTTAAAGCGGCTGTCTTTGAAGATAAATATTGAATTTTAGTGGCTAACATTGATGACAGGCTACAATTTTAGAAAGCTACTTTAAATCAACATAATCTCTTCAGCCTTTGGTCTCAACATATTTCACATTTCTTTACACTCATATTAAAGGGGTTGTTTGTACTTAAAAATGACTTACTCTGGTGTTCTCGTTATACCTCCCGCAAACTTTGTTTGTGGTGGGTATACTGTTTTCACGTTGTCTGTGAGTCCGTGTGTCTGTGCGTCCATCCGTAACGTTTTGTTTCCTTAATATCTTAAAGAATCATTGCTGTATTTTCATCAAACCTTGCTAACATGTTCATATATGCAAGACAAATACTTTAAACAAAAAGATAAGGGCTATGGGCCAATGTTATTAGAGTTATTTCCCTTTGTAGTTCTAAATGGCTTTTTGTATAGTGTTTTATGCTTATGCTATAACAGTCCATACACGGCCCGATCAACTCCTACCACAGCTTTTGATGGAACAATTTGATACTTTGTCTATACTATATAGACACATTGAACATATGCATGAAGGAGTGTGGTTCAGAAAAAATAATTTTTGACAAAAATCACAGCTGTGAGAACTGACAATTTTTCCCTAATAAGGCTTTTGTATATGCATAGATGGTGCCTTCATGGGCCAATCAACTTCTACCACAGCTTTTCATGGAGCAATTTGATACTTTGCCTATACAATGAAAGAGTCTGGTTGAATTTTTCTTCTCTTCAAATTTTGCCAATCAAAAATTATAACCTACCCTTCATGCGACTTAAAATCCTGTATCTTTCATCATTGTTAGTAACCTGTCATCAAAGCAGCCCGTTGTATGGTGTGAGTCACAAATTTGGTATGTGGATACATCTTTAGACGCTGTGTGCCACCAACTGTTTTCGGGTCACTTTGACATACTCACTGGCTTCAGTTCTAGATAGATCGAGCTCGGAGCATATTTGTAGATTATTTGAGCTAGTAGAAACTTCAAATTTGGTGTGGGATACATTTTGGAGTTGAGCAGTGTCGCATACACTGCTTTGTCACTTTGACCCTGAATTCTGACCTAGGCTTACCCCAAAACATGAAAAAGATATGTCCAGTGTTGTCTTATAAATTCCCACTAATATCTTGCATACTAGACTCGTTCTCTTTGGGCTGTTGTCATGTAACTGTGACATATCCTGTTTACTATAGATCATAATTGGTCAGGCATAAGCTTGCAACTTAAGATCTAGCAACATAAAAAGAGTAGGTACTTGCTTGAGACAGACGCAGGACTTTTTTCATGCTTTTCATAATAAAGTTGGAATAAATATAGTGATGGTGTAAGCTACTGTTTCCTCCACAGGACTATTGCAGCTTTGGAGTGTATCTAAAACAGAAATTACCTAATAAGTACTGCATAATCTCACAGGACCATGGACCAATTGAGCTCAAATTTCATACAGGTCTTCCTTGGCATTAGGACACAAAAGTTTGCATAAAGTGTCAAAGTCACATCATAAAAGATGGCCGCCACAACTATAATTGATATAAACCTTTATCCATTCTCTCTTCAACTATAAGGCCAATGATTTTGAAAGTTGGATATACCATTGGGCTTTGGGCTAACTATTATATGTTAAATTGATAATCAGAGCATGATATTTAGCTATTTTAAAGTATTGTCAATTTGGTATACTTTTATTTTGTTTTACATGAAAATTAACCAATGTATACTTTCCTACAAAGCATGTGTTAAACAAAAAAACACATTTAAAATCACAACCTGGACGTTAATAATCCAAACTTAAAATCAATGCACATTGACAAGCTTGAGAAGAGTAGATCAAGCGCATAGTGTGCAAGAAAAGGCTAACAACCGCCAGCTTTTTGATAAAGGTAAATATTTGTAAAAACTATTGTTTTGTATGATGCTATTGTTGTTGGTGGCTTATAGCGCTATTACACTTGTTGGTTTTAGTACAGTGTATACATTAACCAAAGGGGTACGTGCATTAAGAGGCTATTTTGGCCCCCCTATGAGGTCAAAAAATAAAAGTTGCTCTTCAAAAGTTTCTTCTTATTAGTTTATTAGAACAATAGCCAAAGTGTAAAGGTCTGGTATTGATTCGACTTTTACGGTTGCTACGGTAACAAAACGGCCGCCAAAATAGGCTAGAAATAGGAAAATGACCATTTTGGAGCAAATTTGAGACATGTAACAGAGGAATTAATATAGAGCACAAGCAAATACCAAACGAATATTTTAACAGATGATGAGAATCACGGCACACAATATATTAAAAGTTTTTTGGTATTTGCTTGTGCTGATATCTAATTCTTAAAAAATCGGTCTCCAAAAGCCTCAAATTTGGCCTAAAATGGCATTTTCTCTATTTTAAGCCTTTTTTGTCGGCCATTTTGGTTACCATAGCTACTGGTAAAAGTAAAATAAATGTCAAAACTTTACACTTTGGCTATTCTTCTAATAAACGAGTAGGATGAAATTGGTGAAAAGCAACTTTCAGTTTTTGGCTCTAGAGGGGGCCAAAATAGCCCCTTAATGCACGTACCCCTTTGGATGGTGTTCCCCACATACAAGGTGCACATGCTTTTTCAACTAGGCAAGCCCTCCTTTTAAAAAGAAAAATATTTATGTTGAATCTAATATGTACGAGGAGATGAGAATCTTTCATGCAACCCAAATATCTTTGTTTTTTATCCATATCAGAATTAAGGGTAAGGTTGCTACCGTTTAACCAGTTTAAGTCCCCAATAATTTCCTTACTGACTGTTCCGAGGCTGTGCATCTTTTATGTTTGTCTTGCCATACTGCCATGTCTGTTTCTTGCGCCCTTGTGGTCACCTGTTGGGAAAGGGCTAACCTCTTGACCCTCTTGTATATGATGCTTTCTTGTGTTTTTGTCACTTTCCCAAATGGTGTCCAGGGTCAGGTGTGGTACTTGATTGTATCGATTCCTGATCTTTATATTCTTTCTTACTTCCATATATTATGAACTTTTTGACGACTATATGATAGACGGCATATGTGCCAAATATGTTTACCTCTTTCATTATTATTATTATTATTATTATTATTATTATTATTATTATTATTATTATTATTATTATTATTATTATTTTAAACTTTAGTACCCCTCATTCGTAGACAATCTAAATTTTGCAAGCCACGGTCCTATGGAGCTTGCGACTTCACTGCAACCTGGCCGTGACTAAAAATGACAATCGCAGAGCGGCTGCAGAGGTCGTGGCAAGGTTTTTAGAAAGGTCGCAACAAGGTCGCAGCATTGTCGGCGATCGGTCGCCGTATAAAACCAGTCACTGCCAGTCTTTTAGCATGCACAAAAAACTAGCCGCGACTAATTTCGATCGCCGACTATTTGCAAAGCTTTCCTAGAAGTCGGCGATCAGTTGCCGTAGTCGCCGAACAGTCGCCGATCGATCGCAGATCTGTCGCCGACAGATTTCATGAATACCTTGGCTATGAAATCTTCAGCAACTTGTCTGCGACTAATCGCCGACTGACTTGTGACCAATCGGCAACTAGTTGCCGACGGGTTGCAGTGCCAGGGTCAACATGAAGCTATCTTGCCATCCTGACATCATTTCACCACAAGCGTTGTGGTGATGATCTTGGCTGTCCTTGAGACAAATTGAGCTTGATATATCAAATGCTGAAAATCTAAGCTCAGGGCTAGTAGGTCCAAGCAGAATCATTACAACCACAACTGAAGCGTTCTGATTTGTTGTAAGCGAAACAACTTTATCTATTTTGTTATCATGATGGCAACTTACACAGGAATGGTTTTATTATTTCCAAACTTTTTTATTCTTTTGAAAAAAATGATGATCTAACAGTCGCCAACCAGTCTCCGATCAGTCGCCGACCGCTCGCTGATCTGTACCAACCGATCGCCGACTAAATGCTAACTGATCGCCCATATGGGACAATATTAGCTGTTATCGGTTTTATCTGCCCGATTATCTCCCTTGAATATTGACCATTCACTCAACTTACCTGTTGAAATCTATCGCATCAATTACACAGAAAAGTATACAAACCTTTTAATTAATTATTAATTACTAACTTATTATTAAGTTGCCATTTTTTTATAAGTTATCAAAAGAAAATTTAATGTTTTATCTTTATAATGATATAAACAAATATAAAATAACTTAATATTTAGTTTTGTCAAATTGCTCATCTTTTTAACTGGTAAAATCCCATTCATTTCTAGGTAAACTGAACGAAAGTGCCTTGTGTGAGCGTTTTATGAGCCCAAAATAATCATATTCTGATATTTTCCAAATGTTTTATAAGTTATAAATGGTATCTCTATCATCCAACAATATCAACCATATAAGTTTCACATAAATAAATTAAATTTTAGTTCTGTCATTTTTAGGTTGAAAATTGAGTTTAAGCGCCTTCTTGCCACAGAGCTGCGAAAATTTCTAAGTTCTAATATTGTGGATCGAAATGTTTCCGTACTATTCAATATACTTGCTTATATAATGTCGAGAACTCTTAACATCAGTTTAAAAGAAAGGGGAAACTTAGCTAATTTGGATACATGATTGTGAAATTTTTTATTTTTTTTTTAGTAAAATGTAAGAAAATAACACTAACCATAACTTATCGTCGAAATAAAAACCATTTTACTACAAGTTGCTTCAATTTATTTTTTAATTTTTATATTAAGTATAACTATTATTATTATTATTATTATTATTATTATTATTATTATTATTATTATTATTATTATTTAACCTATTTGCCTATTTTTAGCAAAAGAAAATTTATTTGAAGACAATATTCGTACTTCATTCTCACACCGGATAGGCGGCTATAGAAAACACTTAATATACTATACTGAACAAAAAAAGTTAAGGAAATCTCAGAAAACCATGCAACATAAGAACTCCAAAGCAAACAATTTTTCGTTTTTTCTTAATTTGTTTAGATACATGTCATCGGTTGAGAAAAATGTTTACTAAAGTTTGCTAGCACTAATCCCTGGGTTGTGACACAGTGTCAAGTAACCCAGGGGTCAAAGTCATTTTTCGCAAAAATGACTGCAGAGTATTCCCTCATAAACACATGAAAAACATGTAAGTTTTCAAAACTTGAGATGCAATTCCTTTGAATGTCACATGAACTTAACTTGATAGCCTTAAACATCACATTTGAGAAGATGAAATGCCTTCACCAGAAACGAGTACGTCCCAAGTCAGCGACAAATTAGGACTAGAACTGGTTTGGCATACTCTGAATACTGGTGATTTGGTGCTCAATATCTCCTGCAACACTGCATCGAGAGGCTGGGCTGGGGGTTTCTTCATGCCAATATTTTGGGTGGGATCCTCTGTCCAAAAATGTCATAGACATGTTAAAATTGTAGACATGTCTGATGAGCGAACTGACCATTCAATGCGCACAACATTGCTTTTGCTGATTCTAGCGAGGTGTGATCTGGCATTGTCATCCTAGGTCTGGAACTGTCACTGGTTTTCGCACAAAAGGTAGGACAACAGACCTCAACAGCTCATCCATGTACACTTGACTGATCAAGTGTCTCTCTATAAACACCAGGTCTGTCGTCCTAGGTTTTAAACATCTCCATCTCCCGAGGGACCTGGCGAACGTTAACATGGTTAATGTATGAAACCTATGTTTGCTCCGTAAATTGAATTTTTGCGAAAAATGGAGTGAAGACCAGTCAACTTTGACATGGATTTGCTAAGCTGCTATGGGCGCTACGGACCCAGATAAAGCAACATTATAAAGAAAAATGGTCACATTATACTATTGTGAAATTCAAAAGTCTTTAAATATCTTAGATCTTTTGGCATAGCCCCTCAAACACAATTTCCTTAACTTTTTTTGTTGAGTATATATCGACGAACGTAGATCAAAATAGTTAGAAAGGGAGTTTTCGATTACTTTTGCCGCCGACTGGTGACAAATAGCAATCGAAAACACAGTTTCTAACCATTTTTGATCCGCTTTTGTCTGATTGTTAAAAGTGTTTTCGATTGCCACCTATCCTGAGTGACAATTAAACGATTTTGAGACGCTCATAACGGGATATGCGATAAACCCAGGTGTCAGATAATCCCTGGGGCTATTGGTCCTAATAAAATACTGATTTTACGGTTTTGACCGAATAAACGACTTTGTGTCTCCTGAAAGCGTACGCATAAATAAATGGTTGTGTATCAGATACCCAGGCTGATCACAACAGCGTTCGTGCACTGTAGACCCATCGTACTAGTTTTATCAAGCGGCGTCTCGTCAGGGTCTTTACTGTTTCAGTATAACAACATTTTTCTGTCATACTACAAAAACTGTCACTTCATGAGCAGATGCTCGCAAATAGTTTCGTTTGAAACTCTACAAGTACAATAAAAGACATGAATATATAATGACGAAGAGTCCTATAAATGAAGCATAAGCAACAGTGTAGATCCAGATACTTCATAACAAGACATCTCTCCGGGCCTGTGTTGCTGGCAAAATTGAACATTAAAATAAATTGTAAATTAAAAATTGAGTTTTAAGCGAGGCCGTTCAACTTGAGCGAACAGCAAAGACTCTGGTGAGATTGCACAGCGCGGTCTGGTCTGAACCATTGCTGTTTGCGTTCCATATGTCTTGATTAAAAATTCTCAGAAGGCATAGATTTAAACGAATCCCTTCACACCGAGCTGATAGGGACCAGTAAGAACCAGAACAGACAAAAAATATATAAATGGTAAAGGTTTACCAACAGCAAACAGCAATGGGGCTGATCAGACTGCGCAGACTAATTATTATGCGCATATGTTGTTCGCATATCGCTAACTGAAAAATCATGCTTAAAGTAGCATCTGGACAGTGAAGACAAGAAACTGCTATGAGCATGTAATATATGCACAGACTGGCCTGCTATATTAATGTTCGCAGTTTGCTGAAATATGAAATCTGGCAGTCGTTTTATGATGTGGTCAATTTCATGTTGACACCGCGGGACACAGCGGGAACTCAGTGGGAGTTCGCCCATCTGTGTTTAAAGTGTGAAGATAGCTGATAAGGATTTGGCCTGAAGCGACTGCTCTCGTGAATTTTCTGCATTATATTCCTGTATTATATTTAAACTTGAAGCGAAGACGCTGATCAGACTTTTTTTTTTGTAAAACTAAATGTTCTTTATCTCGGACCCAGTCTTTACAGATGTCAGCTGATTTTATTTTCGAAAAAAAATGTACAGTGTGGATCCAGATAATGACCGATCACCTTCCCGATAATTCGTTATCTGATTATCTTTGATAAATTAAGCCAGTGATTATCCGTTTACCCATTTTCAATTTTTCCATGCTGTGGGTACATGTACTCAAAGAACTGTCTCAATGAGACGGTTCTTTTGAACACACAAACAAACCTTAAAATGTTGGATAAGAAAATATTCTCAATATTATGCTGGATTTTTTCTTATCTAGACTATGATTCTAGATCTATACCGAGAGAAGAGTCCAATCAGGCTGTGATAGGGTAAACTTGAAAAATGTTACATTTTGGAATACATCATTACATTAATTTTTCTGTTCCTTCTCATATAATAGAGATATGCCTCACAGTTTATATTGTTCTGAAATAATTCAGATTAAATAATATTTTGTTGCATGATCACTCCAAACGATAATCCTTTAATTATAATTGTTGTCGTTAACACAGGTGTCAGTTTCTTAATCGACCTCCTTTGATAATGACCTCATTAATAAATAAGCTTTGATCATCGCATTAAAAACGTCTAGAGGAAACTGGAAAAAATTACCAGACCAAATAAGCGTAATCGGCCCCCAAAAAGTGGCCCCCCCCCTAAAACCTTTTTTGGCCTATAAAGTGGTCATGACCAGACCGCCGCCGACGGCCTTGTTGGTGAAGCTGTGTTATTTCTAAATCACTATGGATGCGCAGACTGGTCTGCGCCTTTTTTGTTCTCAAACCCCCGAAGACATTTTCTCACGTCGTGGCCCATATTATTTTTATGAACATTTAGAAATTCAGTACTGAAGTGCTCATGCGCTGTTTTAAGACTCAATTCATAACACACGAATAGTGGACAAACATGTATTACATTTGGAGATGAAAACCCTTTTCTTGATTTCAATCAGATGCATGCACACTCCAATTTGAAACAAATTATAAAAGCACATTTTATGTTACATTTATGAAAATTCTATTCAACAATTCTGGTAAAGCATTGAGATGGTATAATTGCTGTAAGGCCTCCTTCGTCAGACAAATACCATCGATACCTGGACTGAGGTACAATCGATTTCGCGATATAGTCGCCGCGGTGTAAGGGGGGCAATTGACTTATCGATTATCTAGGTGATCAAGAACCATAACTGGCCGCTTAAGTCAGGCAATAGTCCTATTTGGAACATGCGGCGATCGGTCGGCGACTTATCGGAGACGGGTGGGCGACTAGTCGGCGACAAGACCTTTACCAGTAAAACGCCGGTCCCACAGAGCTTGCGATTTATTTTAGCAATTATTGAGCTGCCCACATGTATGGCATGATTAGCCCAATCAAATCAAAATTGCAATGAGTTCGGATGAGCCTCGTCCTGCGAAAATCTATTTTATACAGTTATGCGCACAACAAAGGCTCAGATCAGACTGCACGGATGCGCATTCTAATCAGAATCTTATTTGTCCGCTGCAGTGATAATTCGTTATAGGGTTCTGTGTGCTAAATTCAAACCTTAGAAGGGCTGCTGAGACTAAGCAGGCTGTTGTAGTCTAACCAAGACACAATAATAATACCTTTATACTGTAATAGAAATAGTAAATATTTAAGTAGGCCTTATAAAACATAATTAGCAAAGTTTTCCCCTAAGAATGCCTCTAAGAATGCAGAACCATTTTTTATTACTGAAATTACTCCAAACAGTATACATGTAAGTAAGCCTAATCAATACACCATACTTATATGAAACTATCCTCTCAGATAGCAAGAATGCTTGACAACTGAAATTAGTCAAAACTGTATACTAAAGTATGCCTAACCAATATCTCGTACTAACAAGGAACTATCATCTTAGATAGGAGGAACTCTTTTAACAAATCTTTGGCGACATAATTGCGAGTAATTTAAGATACTCGCGCGATAGTCGTGAGACGTGCGTGCGACTGTCTCACGACGTTCGCCAGGATATCGCTTAGTTTAATTTACTCGCAATGTTGTCACGAAGTGTCTCATTTATGTCGCAATTGGATCGCAATTCAGTCTTATTCATATCGCAAATATGTCGTGTTCCAGAATGATTGCGACTAAATTGCGAGGAGTTGGCGACAAGTTCGCGACGGGTTCGAGACATCCGCGATGACTTTGCGACCATTTTGCGAGGAATTTTGTCGCATACAATTTTTGAACATGTTCAAATTTTCGCGACTACTTTGCGCCACTTGGCGACACATGCGAGGAAACGAATCACTGGCGACTGTTTCGAGACTGCTTTGCGACCCACTCGCGATGTCTGTCGCCAGCTGTCGCCAAAACAGTCGCAGTCCAGTGAGATAGGGGCTTTAGGGAGCTTGTGTTCGCATATTACAGAGTGACAAATTCCCTACGTGTATAGACTTAACTAAAAGAGACTCAAATGATAACCCTGGACAGGTTGCCTCAGAGTGTGAGGCGTACCATACTGTGCATGTAAACAAAGCAGAAAACACTGCTCTATTAAGATCTGATGAGACTAATCTATTCTCAAGATTAAAATTTAAAGAGAAAGAAATAACGCGAGAGCAACAAAAACAATGCGTTTTGGAGTCTTCAGCTCTGACTATGGAGCCTAGTAATACCACGAAGCGACATAACCCCTCAGTTAGCACAGGATACTCAGGTGTAGATAAAAGTATGGGATCTTTGTCGTCCAATGAGCTTACCGTATCAAGCCATGTTCCACCCAACAGTGACCCGACGGTAAATCAAAATCGTGACCCTGGGATGGGGAACGGACAAAAGCCCACTGGGACAAAAGCCCACTGGGACAAAAGCCCACTAGGACAATAGCCCACTGGACAATAGCCCACTGGACAAAAGCCCACTGCTTAATTTGGCATGGTGGACAAAAGCCCACTTCTTTGAAAAAAAAAGGTTTAAGTCTTTTATTAAATTGTTAACCCTGATCAGACTGCTCCTTCAGCGTAAGTCACACCTGCAGTGTGTTTTCACTAACATTATTATTTCTCCTGTATGTTGTGACAAACAACTTAATTTGGGTGTTAAAAGCCATTGATATTTGAAGAATATCAATTTACAGTTTGGGTCAAACAGTCTATTATAATCGGGACACATATGTCTAATTAATCTAAATGCCCTTTGATCTGGTAGTAACAATTAGCATGCACTTTTATGAGAGGTGCCAAACAAAAAGAGATGTTTGAAATTTCAGATTTGAGAAGAAGCTTAGGCCTGTCTGTCTGTTTCCCCGAGGGGAGGGGGTACTCTGATATATTCATACATACCTAGGCTCGGGCTATTTTTTGGTTCAAAATTTTGAATTTCAATATATTTGGGGTTTTCATAAAACTGAATATTTTTGGGGATATGAAGATTTTGTGGATATTGTTTAGGGTCATCACAAAATTGGACTATATTTAGAGGTCATTTCTATGCATTTAAGGGTCTTTTCTGAAAGTCAGGGTACAGAATGGAGGATATTTTTTGGGTTGCTAAAAGTTCAAATATTTATTTGGGGTTCTTGAAATTCTTGATATTTTTTTGGGGGGTGAATAATAGATGCTGGGCCCGAGCATATGTATTAAGGTGAGAGTACCCCTACCCCCTGGGGTTTGTCCATCAGTTCAAACCTATCCCTGTTAAATATATAAAGTGGGCTTTTGTCCTAGTGGGCTTTTGTCCCAGTGGGCTTTTGTCCTAGTGGGCTTTTGTCCAGTGGGCTTTTGTCCTAGTGGGCTTTTGTCCTAGTGGGCTTTTGTCCTACACTCCCCTGGGATGGAGAATGAAAGCCACGGACATAGTGTTAAGACTTATGCCGATGCTATCTCAGCAGGACGAATTCAGGGTACAGCATCGTTGAGATCTTCGAACAACAGTCAATATGTGCCTAGCACACCTCTAAGCTTTATCCCAACACGTGTGAACGGAGCTACCCAACGATCTTCTGGCTCAGAACTGGGGCGAGCCCATTCTCATGTATCATATCCGCGATCAGAACATGCTCATACACGCACACATGGATTGGATTCAGGTGCATCGAGCCACGCAGCTACTCGAGCAACGTGCTCAGATAGAGATGAACTGGACTATAATTTGTTGCAAAACCATGTGGATGTACGGAGACGTTCCAAAAGATTTTATGTAGGTGGTTTCAGATCTTCGATTACTCATGAAGAACTCATTCAGTATGTAGAAAGCAAGGGTTTAATAGTGACTTGGGTACACATTTGGCCTAGCAAGCGCTCTGAAAGAGCTGTTATAAGACTTAATGTGGAGGTATCCGAAAATTGTCTCAAGATTACTGAGCCTGGCTTTTGGCCTCGTGGTGTTAAGTGCAGACCTTGGTTGACTAACAATATGTATAAGAATACCTATTTGACTCAAAGTCGCAGCCAGAGATATAGGGACTCTGATAACGGTTATCGCAGAAATGATAAGTACATTAATAATAGCTACCCAGAGCAGTTTAACGTGACGGATGACGATTATTGTTACGAGAATAGTCATAGCTATTAGATATACTCCGTATCTCATAAAATATTAATGGACCCTGCACACCAAACATTTAATAACCTTCCTCCTTCTAGCTGTATGAAGTTCATGACATGGAACTCTTCTGGTATCATGTCAAGTGCTTCTTACCTAAGCAGTGCCTTAAAACGTTTTGATATAGACATTTGTGGCGTATCAGAGCACTGGCTCTATAAGAAAAATCTGCACTTTCTCGATTCTATTCATAAATCTTATACGTATGCAGCTGTCAGTGATTTTGACTTAGAGAGACCTAGTAAGAGAAAGGTTGGCAAAGGTGGTGTAGCGTTATTTTGGAAACGCAGTATAGACAAACGTGTTACACTATTAAACATAGACGATGACCGTATGATAGGCGTGCAATATCAGATTACAGAAAATTGTTTTTTATATGTTATTCAAGTGTACCTTCCGTCAGCAAATCACTGCATTGAGGAATTTGAAAACTATATGTTTAAATTACAAGATATATGTAGTATGTATCTCGATAAAGGAACCCTAGTTGTTATGGGAGACTTCAATGCACACATCAATGGACAGCGTTTTCTAAAACGCCATGATAGGCGCAGTCATCTTTTAAACCAATTTGTGTCAGGAAATAATTTTTCTATAGCAAATACACTGACTATGTGTACAGGTAGTTTGTCTACGTTCGTTTCTTATTGTAGTCAGTATACGTCAATGATTGACCATATGCTGATTCAGTCTGAGAAAGTAGACTTAATATCCGTATGTAAAATACTTGATGATGATGCATTGAATGTCTCCACACATAGGCCCATTGTTATGCACATTGAATTACCACATGCCGAGCAGACTGTATCAGACGTGTCCAGAAACCGGGTCAAGTGGTATAAGGTAAAACAGGAAGAGGTTGGCAAATATCGTGATTGTTTAGATACTTTATGTTTACGTAGATCACAAAACAGTAATAGCCCCCAGGTGGAGAATGACATTGACTCTCTTTATTCTGATATGATATGTATGGTTAAATCTGCATCAGATGATCACTTACCTCGCTCTACAGAATTTATCAAATATCTAAAGCCCTACTGGGATCAATCACTTAAGGACTTACACAAAGCTATGCAAGAAAAGCGCAAAATGTGGATAGCAGACGGTAGGCCTCGTGGTAATTCGTTTTCTTCATACAATCAGTACAAAGAAGCTAAACGCATTTTTAGACAGTACCACAGACACTGTTCTGAAAACTATTTAAAATCATTAAATGAAGAAATTGATAATGCAGCTGGACTTGACAGTCGATATTTCTGGAAACTGGTCAATACGAGACGGAAAAATTCTACATCAAATGTCGGTGCCGAACTTAAATTTAATGGACAAGTATTCAGGGACTCACAGACAATATGTGATCAGTGGGGACGCTATTTCAGCGAACTGTATTCATATAGCGAAAATGAAAATTTTGATTCCACACACTATAACTATGTTACAGAGCGAGTTGGTGAACTTAAGCAACAGACGATTGATGAAAATGATATTGTGCCTGTTACGCTCCACGAGCTAGACAATGCTATTAGTCAGCTAAGCAAAGGCAAGGCATGTGGAAATGATGAAATTGACAATGAACACATATGTTTTAGTGGAAATATCTTTAGAAAACTACTAGTTACCCTCTACAATAGTATGCTCCTTAAATCATATATTCCTGAGAGTATGAAAGTTGGAATTATTATACCCTTATATAAAGGTGGCAGTAAAAGGAAAGACGATCCTGACAGCTATAGGGCAATAACTCTTACATCTTGTGTTCTAAAGCTCTACGAACGTATATTGCTTAAGCGAATAATGTCTTCCCAGAAACCATTTCATCCTTTACAAGGCGGTTTTCAGAAGGGCATGGGATGCACAATGACATCGTTTCTGGTGAACGAATCAGTCCAATATGCTAAAGAAAATAATAGTAAACTTTATATATGTTTTTTGGATGCAAAAAAGGCGTTCGATAAAGTATGGCACGACGGATTGCTCTTAAAATTCTATGAAAGAGGAATCGACTTATATATCTGGAAAGTCTTGGTAAGCCTCCACGCTAATCTGACAAGCTACGTGCTTTTTAGGGGACATAAATCTAACCAGTTCAACATCAAGAGAGGATCTCGTCAAGGAGGAGTTATTTCCCCTTTTGGGTTTTTGTGTTTCATCGACGACTTACTACATCAGCTAACAATGTCGAATATAGGGCTAAGGATTGGTTCAATAAATGTATGTTGTCCTACTGTAGCGGATGATATGCTATTACAGGCACTGACCAAAATCGCATTACAAATATTAATCGATATATGTGTCCATTATTTTCATCTATGGAGGTTAGAATACAACGCCTTGAAATGTAATGTGCTCGTGTGTAATGAAACAGACGCCGCATATAAGCGATCAAATAGGCAGTGGAAACTTGGCAATGCAAATCTGTCTGAAACGGACAAATATACTCATCTGGGGATTGTTTGTACAAAGAAAATGGACATGAAAGCGAATATTGTTAAAGCATCCTCACAGATAAGGAAAATATTCTTTGGTCTTATCTCATCCAGTTTTAGCGAACAAGATCTTAATCCTCTTACATGGAAACGTATTTATGAAACGATCGTTTTACCCAAGGCCCTATATGGCTGTGAACTCTGGTCAAATATGTCCCAAACAGATATGTTATTATTAGAAAGATCTCATCGTTTATGTTTAAAAACTATGCAAGGAATAGGTAGATATACAAGAACATACATTACAGTTAATTTACTAGGATCTCTCAGCGTACAGTTTGAAATTGAAAAACGTAAGACGTCATTACTTGGTCAGTTATGCAGATTAGATCCACATTTTGCCGTCAAACGTTTGTTTCTGCATAGGTTAATAAACCATTACTTATTTCACCAATTGAGGACAGGCTTTATTGTGGATGTTTTTCGGATTCTCGAAGAGTATGATTTGGGCTATGTATTGTCTGAATATATCACTTCTGGTACCTTTCAGTCAAGACATTCCTGGAAAAAAATAATAAGAAACAAACTATCTGATGCATGTGTCAGTAATGTTGGGTTAGCAAATGCTGACGAAGCTGTCTGTCGTTTTCAAACTATCCATCCCGAATCAAAACCCTGCTACTTCTGGGAACTCTCTAGAAAACATCCATATATGTTGACTGCCTGTAAATCTGTGGTGCAAATGATTGCACTGACGTTCAGTAAATACCAACCGATAATTACCTGCTCGGCATGTGGTTCTCTTGTAACAAAATATGTTGATCATTGTGTACTCTGGTGTCCTGCAAACGCAGGTGTTCGACATAGAATGTGGCTTGGCTTCTGGCATAAATATGGAGTCGATGCATACCTTCGATTAGCTAGTTACGACCACGAGCGTCTAATTGACGTTTTCTTTGGACGTTATGAATTGATTGCTGACGTAATCGATATTGCAGATAAGGAAGCATTTTATTGTTATATAGCACGCTTTATTCATATGCTTAAAAGAGGTTGCAGCCTTCGTTGGTAATTATCCCATATATGCCTAGTGTCCTTTTTGTGGGACATAATTATGCAAACAGTGAAGACCAAAATCAGACGCCGCAGAACGCGGCGTCTGATCAGGGTCTCCACTGTTTGCTTACAAAATGGTATATAAAAGTTAGAATAACTTGAAAATTAAAAGAGGTTGCAGCCTTCGTTGGTAATTATCCCATATAAGCCTAGTGTCCTTTTTGTGGGACATAATTATGCAAACATTGAGGACCCAAATCAGACGCCGCAGAACGCGGCGTCTGATCAGGGTCTCCACTGTTTGCTTACAAAGTGTTATATAAAAAATAGACTAATTTGAAAATTATCATCCCAAAAACTGGACTCGGGCTCGTCCTACTGATATGGGTTATGAAACATGCTATTAGAGCATATGGGTTCAGGATCTCATTGAACGAGCTACATAGCGACGTCTGGATGTGTAGCATGGTGCTTTTGCGAGAGAATAACTAATTCATTCGAATATTAGTCCGATCCTTAATTGGACACTTCCTGGCAAAGAAGGTGCAGCTCAGCTATGTGGACGCATATGCTGAACTGTCCCTTTGTTTTGTTACCAGCTATTGCTCACTCTCACCTTTTCCAATCTTGTCATTTCTATATTAATTGTACATATGTTAGCATTATCATATATGTGTATATGTTTGTTGAAAATGCTCTCCTATACCATGGAGGAAAATAAAGAATCATCATCATCATCATCTTAGATAGGAGGAACTCTTTTAACAAATCTTTGGCGACATAATTGCGAGTAATTTAAGATACTCGCGCGATAGTCGTGAGACGTGCGTGCGACTGTCTCACGACGTTCGCCAGGATATCGCTTAGTTTAATTTACTCGCAATGTTGTCACGAAGTGTCTCATTTATGTCGCAATTGGATCGCAATTCAGTCTTATTCATATCGCAAATATGTCGTGTTCCAGAATGATTGCGACTAAATTGCGAGGAGTTGGCGACAAGTTCGCGACGGGTTCGAGACATCCGCGATGACTTTGCGACCATTTTGCGAGGAATTTTGTCGCATACAATTTTTGAACATGTTCAAATTTTCGCGACTACTTTGCGCCACTTGGCGACACATGCGAGGAAACGAATCACTGGCGACTGTTTCGAGACTGCTTTGCGACCCACTCGCGATGTCTGTCGCCAGCTGTCGCCAAAACAGTCGCAGTCCAGTGAGATAGGGGCTTTAGGGAGCTTGTGTTCGCATATTGCGGAAATTGGTTCATAATGTAAGCCCTTCTGAAATGATTTTGTTTTGCTTTGATGCTTTACATCCTAATTAACAATTTTTCAGATACTTTGGGATAATTTCCTGTCTCCCCTCTTTCTTATACGATCAACCTGGCGCACATTTGCTGTTCATATCTACTAATTTTTTATAATATACAAGCTTACAGAGAAACAATTGATCGTTACAAAACTTGGGCCAGTATATGAGATTTCGTTACTTATCGCAAATTCGAAAAATCATACTTTTAACTCACATGCTAACATATCCAGCGGGGCGAGAGGTCTTCAACTTCATCCATACTTTGTGGGAGCAGCGAATGCTCTGGCGAGTCTGTGCATTTGTCCCTGGTGTAATGCTCAAGTATGAGCGAAACCAGTAAAGATAGAAAGAAAGAAAGAGTCTTCACTCATCGATTATGCGGCAAGAACCAAAATTCTATGTACTGGCCCAAATATCAGAAAGAAGATAATGCACTGGCTCTACACTTACGTAACAAGACACGACCAGGTACATAACACATTATTAAGCGGATTATACCTCGGGGCATTATAGCGTGTCACGAACACTGAGTCAACGGGTATCAGGCGCGTGAACTCCTGTTGATAAAGTACAGTAGGTTATTCGCCTTGGTCTTGATTTCTGGCCATGGTACTCGAACAGCGCAGTCATTGCGTGGTGGTTGCAGTTGAAGAGTGCACAAAATACTGTACCTAGCTGTTAATAGGGGTCATATTTTGGTCATTGTTTTACTTCTGAAAATGTTCATCGCAAATTATAATCACTTATAAATCCAGCTAGGTACACTATTTTGTACACTCATAGACTGCAACCACCTCGCGATGACTGCGCTATTGGAGTACAGTGGTTCTCTAGCGTGAACTTTCTTATTCGCGAACAAAAACATCAAGTGTAAGAAGGCATTTTCTTAGAACTTGAGGAAGAAAATAAAATTAAGATTTGCTGGAATTTATCGTTTTTGCATTCTTTGAGCAGTGAGTAAGGCAATACATATAGCCTAGGTTTCGTAACGTCATCAAACATTTATGACGTCACTTATGACGTCTCTTGTCTCGCATTTTGTCGCTGAATTTCTTTCTTTTTAAATGTTTTGTTATGTTTGATTTGATTCTTATCGTCCCATCAACAATCTTTCAGCTATAATGGGACAAGTCTTTTTCTTTCTTTCTTTCTTTCTTTCTTTCTTTATTTCTTTATTTATTTATATGGGTCATTATCAAAAAATGGAGGAATCCAGAAAGACTAAATCATTAAAAATAAGTGTCAAGTTTTTCAATCTTGCTGCAACATTTATACCAAACATACACGAGGGAACTAATATTCAAAATATGCGAAGTTTAACTCGACGAATAATCGGTCAGTTAATAATTTTATGCCTGCTACTACGGCTAAAATGTCAGTGCAGTCACAAACAAACTTTTTATCATTAAATCAGTCTCTGTCGAGATGTTCATTATCTTAATACAGTGATCTACAATACTGATCATAAACCTTATAAGACTCGAGTTTTATTCAATTTCGTTGTAACCTGTGTGAGAGAGAATTGTTTAAAGTAAACTTACACGAAAAAATTGTATTTTCAAAGTGTGGTGTTTTTATGTACAAAATTGTGTAGATTTATATTCTAAATGATTTCTGTCAAAAGTTTAGTATTTCATTATTGCTTAGTCAGATATAAAAAGTAAGTACATTATAGCGATGGACTCTATGTAATTTGAATTATACTTGAACGTGACTGCACTGACATGAATGTGACTGCACTGACACGTTTGTGACTGCACTGACATAACGTGCTCCACCTTGCGAAATGATAGAATTGAATAAAAGCATGATACATTGCATAAGATAATATGATACACAGTGGAAACTAAGATCAGTCCGTACATTAATGCAGTCTCAATGGTGCCATCGAGAATGATTTCCGTTTTCGGAAATTGACACTTACCAGGACGTACGAGGGTCCTTTGGAAAGTTGGTAACCTGGTCTTTTATTTCAGTAACCGAATTACAAACCCTGGCATGTTTGGTATCAGTTTAAAAAGCTGCATTTTCTTTATGTTATGGCACAAGTTTCATGAGGATGTTATGGTGTAGACACGAAAAAATATTATTGTAAATACATGTCCTGAATGTAAACGCAAAATTTCAGTGGAAAATATAACGTTTACCTTTTGAAAAGAATGCAAAACATTATCAACATTAATGAGTGCAGAACATTATAAGTGAAATTAGACATATTGTACAATTTGATAGGCCTCAATCTGGTTCAGTATTTATACAATTGATGAATGAGTTGGATGTTTCATGTAACTAAATATGGAAATGGCAATACCAAAACCGTTTAGAAAGCAAAGCAATGCGCTTCAGTATTGTAATGACTAAAATCGCATGTCACATTGCACATATTTTGAAAATATATAACCGACGGTAGTTTAAAAATGTCCTGTGTTGGTATTTTTGTCGTACACTTTATTTACACACTTTATGCTCTTTGTTTTGAAACCAAAAGAAACTGTGTGAACCATAACAAAGGAAAGAAAATCTTCCCATGGGACAGCATGAGTTTAGCTATGAGTTGACGTTCTGGTTCATTTTTAAAAAAAGTAAAAATACCCCTTGGGACTAGAAATCTATCAATTCGGTGATGGTTAAAGCGATACCATGAGAAGTTATTATGTCATCGACAAAATATGAAGGGTCCAATTACCCCACCCACTTCTTAAAAGTAGGGGTAGTACTATTACGAATAATTTTCTTAAAGGCAGAGCTAAAAAGCCGTGCAACTTTTGCGCGACGAAATGATTATTATGCATTGTTTGCTAGAAAATAAAGCAAAACATATACTCAATAGGCATTTTTAGCTCCTGTAGTGACACAATTTATAGTAAAAGTATAAAGCGAAATTGAAATAAGAAATGTCACCGTAACGTGATGGATACTCCCAAACGAATTGGTCTAGCATAAGAAACATTTGAGGTTTAGTTATTTGATATAAAGGAATAGATACGAAAAAACCTAGAATTGAGGCCAGAAGTCAATGTCAAGGTCAAAGTGACCCAAAATGGTATGCATTACTCCGTCATCCCAAGAGGAATCTACACACCAAATTTGGGATTCCTACCTCAAATAATATATAGGCTATATGCTCCAGATCCGATTATTCTAGAAACTAGGTCATAGATTGGTCACAGTGACCTTAAATGGTCCGCGACATATCACCATCCAAAGATGCATACATACACCAAATAAATTTGGGATTCCAACCTCAAATAATATAGGAGATATACTCCTGACACAATAATTCTAGAAAATAAGTCAAGGTCACAGTGAACCAAAACTTGGTACATGACACTCTGCCATCCCACGATGCAACCGCACACCAAATTTGGGATTCCTAGCTCAAATAATATATGAGATGATATGATATGATTGGATACGATTACTCTAAAAACTAGGTCAGAGGTCAAGGTCAAAGTGACCCAAAAATGGTACACGAAATATAACCATCCAGAGATGCATGTATACACCAAGTTTGAGATTCGTACTTCAAAAAATATGAATGATATGCACTAGACTCGAGGCAAATTCTAGAAACTAGGTAGGAGGTCAAGGTCACAGTGACCCGAAAATGAGACGGGACACTCTTTCATCCCAAGATGCATTTACCCACCAAATTTGGGAATTCTACCGCAAATAATATAAGAGATATGCTCCTGTCATGATCATTCTAAAAACTAAGCCAGAGATCAGGTTAAAGGTCACATTGACCCATAAATAGTAGACGACACTACTCCATCCAAAGATTCACCCACTCATCACCTATCTGAAATGATACAAGCGATATGCTGCCGACATGATTATTCTAAAAACTAGGTCAGAGTTCAAGGTCACACTGCCCCGGACATGGTATGTGACACTCTGCCATCCAAAGATGCATTCACACATCAAATTTGGAATTCCTACCTCAAAGAATATAGGAGATATGCACCAGACTAAATGCCGATTCTAGAAACTACGACAGAGATCAAGGTCAAGGTCACAGTGACCCAAGGATGGCACGCGACACTTTGTCATCCCAAGCTGCACGCACATACCAAATTTGGGATTCCTACCTTAAATAATATGAGAGATTTACTCCAGACACGAATATTCTAAAAACTAGGTCAGGGGTCAAGGTCAATGTCACAGCGACCCGAAAATGGTACGCGACACTTTGCCATCCCAATATTCATCAAGATACTAAATTTGGGTTTCCTGCCTCACACAATATATAGAGATATGCATCGGACACGAAGCGGGACAGACGGACGGACGGACAATGTGATTACTATATGCCTCCAAAAGTTCCTTTTAGGGCATACAAAGTCCCATGATTTTCGAAAGTTTACCATTTCTCTATTAGTCAACATTTTCCGAATGTAAAAAAGTACCTCATGCAAGCAGTGGTCGCATAATATATTTTAATAAAAAAAGGCTGGCACAAAATCGTTAATTCGTCAAATCATTATCGTAAACAAGTTCCCGTATTTTCCTTCGTTTTTCCCTAATAATTTGCTTAAAATTTCGCCAGTATATAAACCTCTACGCATAATGAGCATTTTTTTCGACAAAAATAAGCCATCCAGTAGCCATTGAATTCTAGTTTCCTAAAGAATGTTATCAGCGCATTGTGGAGTTATGATGCCATGCTACGTGCACATCGTACAAGAACTGCATCTGTACAATTTGTTTCAGATTCTTTGCTGAATCTAATGATATGTTATGATGTTTTTATGCCGTCTTAATCAGGTGATATTTTGGTGATTTAACGAGAATAATAGATGGGTAGGGGGCAGAGGCACGGAGGTGGAGGGGATATACTTTAGTCTGTAGACTGGAAAGTGAAAAAAGTATGGAATACTTGAATCTGCTACAGTTGTATGGTTTGGAGATTAGTTTGGCTGGAACCTGTGCACTGTCATATCGACAAAGATACATATAGCACACCTTTTCCCACTTAGCCACTTTCTGCGGTAATCAAACATCTCAATTCTGGCTTCAAAATCGAGAGGCTGGAAGAATAGTAACCAGAGATCCAATAACCTTGAAAACGCTCAACTGACACCTGGCCATAGTGGATCGTATTTGAATGCTTATATAGGTGTATATTTGCCCAATGGCAGTGACAGACGAACGAATAGGTACATCTATTTCAATGCCAACAGAAATCACTTTTCATCCAGCTATGCAAGACTAAAAAATCACACATTTCTCCTAGAGATAAAATCTAACCATGCTTTAAAATAGGCTTAGATGTACCTATTTTTACCACAAGGTTATTGTCGTGGCCATCTTGTCAAGCGTCTAAGTTGCCCCGAAGAAACAGGCAGGGAGGGGGTGGGACATTGATAATTCTACTTAATCCTTAATATTAGCAACAGTACTCACAGTTTTGAACTCAAAGTGAGTAATGGTCAGTGCTGTCACACAACATGTCAGTGCAGTCACAATAGGGAACGTGATTGCACTGACCGTGACTGCACTGACATTCACACATTTATTCGATTCTTGAAAGAAAGGATTTCTTCGAAGTTAACCAAATCATATATCTGCTTCAACTCGCCCTCAACGCCAATTGAAACGTAGCCGTGGAAATGTACTCAGCGTCACGAAACGTGTCAATATATTCGTGATTGCACTGACAGATGTGGAAATGGCACTCAATTTATGACACGTTTGTGTGACATAAAATCTGTAAGATGTAAATAAGCCAAAAAGTGATCCTATGTGTCCCCTCCAGGGGTCGTTGTCAACGAAATATTGTCATTTTTAAACTTTCAGAATAATGGGTTGCTCCACCGAACCCAATTTTCTATAACTGCAACTGCACTGACAGGTTCTCAAGGGACGGCCGTAAACACATGCTATCGCACTGAAATAATTTATAATTACTGGCATACTTAATGGAAACTACTTCTATACAGCTAGATGTATTAACCCATTAAATAATAAACAACTAAATATTTGTTTCTGTAACAATTAACGGCAACGGTTACCAACCACCCTCAAGTTGGGACACGCGAAAATTCGGAGAAAGTGCAATTACGTCAGCTTTAGTTTTCAAACAGCGTCGTCCAGAACCCGACAAAGTATTTTATTCTTGTGGCACATGCCGTCATTAAGTGTTATTGACAGAAAAGCAACAGGGAGGAGGTCGAGGATGTGAGAAAATCAGCAAGGACACAGATTCCTCCATTTTTTGATAATGACCCGTATACTGTCAGACAATCGCTTCCGAGTATTATCGGCAAGCGTATTTTGTACACTCCGGGTTGCAGGATGAAAGCTAACCATATCTAAATTACCACAGGGTGCTGCTTTTACCTGCACAAGGGGTGACTTTCCCTGCACAGATGACATCAAGTTAACGTCCCGATCCGAAGGACGATGCACTTATCTAATGTCATCCCTGCAAATGGCGCCAAAGAAAGGGAGTTCGGACACCGAAATTTTCCCAGCCGCGAGCGGAGATCGAACCTAAGACCTCTAGCACCAGAGGCAAGTGCTTCCTGGGTTGAATAAGTTCTTAGCTAGGATTAATGTTCTTGTTCACTGACAAAACGCAGTGACGCTGGTTGGGCTCGAACCAGCGACCCCTTGGTCTCTAGTCAAGCACTCAATCACTGAGCCACTGCGCTCCTTTTTAAATGTACATCCCGATGACTATAGATTGACCCAGGTACCGTATTCCTTTGTCTTCTTTTGATTCATATTATGAAGCATGATTAACTGATTATGCACCAGTCATTTGTATGCCCTGTCCCCTTGGTGCGGGGATGCTGGGACCATAATCAGCCTCAGTTCGAATGTCAAACTAGGATTTTTAATGTCAAAATACGATATTCGGCCCAAGTTCGAATGTCAAACTAGGATTTTGAATGTCAAAATACGAAATTCGGCCTCAGTTCGAATGTCAAAATAGGATTTTGAATATCAAAATACGAAATTCGGCCTCAGTTCGAATGTCAAAAAAGGATTTTGAATGTCAAAATACGATATTCGGCCTCAGTTCGAATGTCAAAATAGGATTTTGAATGTCAAAATACGATATTCGGCCCGATTTCGAATGTCAAAATAGGATTTTGAATGTCAAAATACTCTATTCGGCCCAAGTTCGAATGTCAAAATAGGATTTTAAATGTCAAAATACGATATTCGGCCTCAGTTCGAATGTCAAAATAGGATTTCGAATGTCAAAATACGATATTCGGCCCCAGTTCGAATGTCAAAATAGGATTTCGAATGTCAAAATACGATATTCGGCCGCAGTTCGAATGTCAAAATAGGATTTTGAATATCAAAATACGATATTCGGCCTCAGTTCGAATGTCAAAATAGGATTTTGAATGTCAAAATACGATATTCGGCTCAAGATCGAATGTCAAAATAGGATTTTGAATGTCAAAATACGATATTTGGCCAGATTTCGAATGTCAAAATAGGATTTTGAATGTCAAAATACGATATTCGGTGTCAGTTCGAATGACAAAATAGGATTTCGAATGTCAAAGTACGATATTCGGCCCCAGTTCGAATGTCAAAATAGGATTTTGAATATCAAAATGCAATATTTGGCCCAATTTCGAATGTCAAAATAGGATTTTGAATATCAATAAACGATATTCGGCCCGATTTTGAATGTCAAAATAGGATTTTGAATGTCAAAATACGATATTCGGCCCAAGTTCGAATGTCAAAATAGGATTTTAAATGTCAAAATACGATATTCGGCCAGAGTTCGAATGTCAAAATAGGATTTTGAATGTCAAAATACGATATTCGGCCGCAGTTCGAATGTCAAAATAGGATTTTTAATGTCAAAATGCGATATTCGGCCTCAGTTCGAATGTCAAAATAGGATTTTGAATGTCAAAATACGATATTCGGCCCAAGATCGAATGTCAAAATAGGATTTTGAATGTCAAAATACGATATAAGGTGTCAGTTCGAATGACAAAATAGGATTTCGAATGCCAAAATACGATATTCGTCCCCAGTTCGAATGTCAAAATAGGATTTTGAATATCAAAATACGATATTCGGCCCGTTTTCGAATGTCAAAATAGGATTTTGAATGTCAAAATACTCTATTCGGCCCGATTTCGAATGTCAAAATAGGATTTTGAATATCAAAATACGATATTCGGCCCAAGTTCGAATGTCAAAATAGGATTTTAAATGTCAAAATACGATATTCGGCCTCAGTTCGAATGTCAAATTAGAATTTCGAATGTCAAAATACGATATTCGGCCCCAGTTCGAATGTCAAAATAGGATTTTGAACGTCAAAATACGATATTCGGCCGCAGTTCGAATGTCAAAATAGGATTTTGAATGTCAAAATACGATATTCGGCCTCAGTTCGAATGTCAAAATAGGATTTTGAATGTCAAAATACGATATTCGGCCCAAGATCGAATGTCAAAATAGGATTTTGAATGTCAAAATACGATATTCGGCCAGATTTCGAATGTCAAAATAGGATTTTGAATGTCAAAATACGATATTCGGTGTCAGTTCGATGACAAAATAGGATTTCGAATGTCAAAATACAATATTCGGCCCCAGTTCGAATGTCAAAATAGGATTTTGAATATCAAAATGCGATATTTGGCCCAATTTCGAATGTCATAATAGGATTTTGAATATCAAAATACGATATTCGGCCCGTTTTCGAATGTCAAAATAGGATTTTGAATTTCAAAATACGCTATTCGGCCCGATTTCGAATGTCAAAATAGGATTTTGAATATCAAAATACGATATTCGGCCCGATTTCAAATGTCAAAATAGTATTTTGAATGTCAAAATACGATATTCGGCCCAAGTTCGAATGTCAAAAAAGGATTTTAAATGTCAAAATACGATATTCGGCCTCAGTTTGAATGTCAAAATAGGATTTCGAAAGTCAAAATACGATATTCGGCCCCAGTTCGAATGTCATAATAGGATTTTGAATGTCAAAATACGATATTAGGCCGTAGATCGAATGTCAAAATAGGATTTGGAATGTCAAAATACGATATTCGGCCCAAGTTTAAATTTCAAAATAGGATTTTGAATGTCAAAATACGATATTCGGCCAGATTTCGAATGTCAAAATAGGATTTTGAATGTCAAAATACGATATTCGGCCCCAGTTCGAATGTCGAAATAGGATTTTGAATGTCAAAATACGATATTCGGCCTCAGTTCGAATGACAAAATAGGATTTCGAATGTCAAAATACGATATTCTGCCCCAGTTCGAATGTCAAAATAGGATTTTGAATATCAAAATGCGATATTTGGCCCAACTTCGAATGTCAAAATAGGATTTTGAATATCAAAATACGATATTCGGCCCGTTTTCGAATGCCTAAATAGGATTTTGAATGTCAAAATACTCTATTCGGCCCGATTTCGAATGTCAAAATAGGATTTTGAATATCAAAATACTCTATTCGGCCCAAGTTCGAATGTCAAAATAGGATTTTAAATGTCAAAATACGATATTCGGCCTCAGTTCGAATGTCGAAATAGGATTTTGAATTTCAAAATACGCTATTCGGCCCGATTTCGAATGTCAAAATAGGATTTTGAATATCAAAATACGATATTCGGCCCGATTTCGAATGTCAAAATAGGATTTTGAATGTCTAAATACGATATTCGGCCAGATTTCGAATGTCAAAATAGGATTTTGAATCTCAAAATACGATATTCGGCCAGATTTCGAATGTCAAAATAGGATTTTGAATGTCAAAATACGATATTCGGCCCAATTTCGAATGTCAAAATAGGATTTTGAATGTCAAAATACGATATTCGGCCCGATTTCGAATGTGAAAATAGGATTTTGAATGTCAAAATACGACATTCGGCCTCAGTTCGAATGTCAAAATAGGATTTTAAATATCAAAATACGATATTCGGTGTCAATTCGAATGTCAAAATAGCATTTTGAAGGTCAAAATACGATATTCAGCCCCAGTTCGAATGTCAAAATAGGACTTTGAATATCAAAATACGATATTCGGCCCGATTTCGAATGTCAAAATAGGATTTTGAATGTCAAAATACGATATTTGGCCCGATTTCGAATGTCAAAATAGGATTTTGAATGTCGAAATACGATATTCGGCCCGATTTCGAATGTCAAAATAGGATCTTGAATGTCAAAATACGATATTCGGCCTCAGTTCGAATGTCAAAATAGGATTTTGAATATCAAAGTGCGATATTTGGCCCAATTTCGAACGTCAAAATAGGATTTTGAATATCAAAATACGATATTCGGCCCGTTTTCGAATGTCAAAATAGGATTTTGAATGTCAAAAAACTCTATTCAGCCCAAGTTCGAATGTCAAAATAGGATTTTAAATGTCAAAATACGATATTCGGCCTCAGTTCGAATGTCAAAATAGGATTTCGAATGTCAAAATACGATATTCGGCCCCAGTTCGAATGTCAAAATAGGATTTTGAATGTCAAAATACGATATTCGGCCGCAGTTCGAATGTCAAAATAGGATTTTGAATATCAAAATACGATATTCGGCCTCAGTTCGAATGTCAAAATAGGATTTTGAATGTCAAAATACGATATTCGGCCCAAGATCGAATGTCAAAATAGGATTTTGAATATCAAAATACGATATTCGGTCCAGTTCGAATGTCAATATAGGATTTTGAATGTCAAAATACGATATTCGGCCTCAGTTCGAATGTCAAAATAGGATTTTGAATATCAAAAAACGATATTCGGCCCGATTTTGAATGTCAAAATAGGATTTTGAATGTCAAAATACGATATTCGGCCCAAGTTCGAATGTCAAAATAGGATTTTAAATGTCAAAATACGATATTCGGCCCCAGTTCGAATGTCAAAATAGGATTTTGAATGTCAAAATACGATATTCGGCCGCAGTTCGAATGTCAATATAGGATTTTGAATGTCAAAATACGATATTCGGCCTCAGTTCGAATGTCAAAATAGGATTTTGAATGTCAAAATACGATATTCGGCCTCAGTTCGAATGTCGAAATAGGATTTTGAATTTCAAAATACGCTATTCGGCCCGATTTCGAATGTCAAAATAGGATTTTGAATGTCAAAATACGATATTCGGCCCGATTTCGAATGTCAAAATAGGATTTTGAATGTCTAAATACGATATTCGGCCAGATTTCGAATGTCAAAATAGGATTTTGAATCTCAAAATACGATATTCGGCCAGATTTCGAATGTCAAAATAGGATTTTGAATGTCAAAATACGATATTCGGCCTCAGTTCGAATGTGAAAATAGGATTTTGAATGTCAAAATACGATATTCGGCCCAATTTTGAATGTCAAAATAGGATTTTGAATGTCAAAATACGATATTCGGCCCGATTTCGAATGTCAAAATAGGATTTTGAAAGTCAAAATACGAAATTCGGCCTCAGTTCGAATGTCAAAATAGGATTTTAAATATCAAAATACGATATTCGGTGTCAGTTGGAATGTCAAAATTGCATTTCGAATGTCAAAATACGATATTCGCCCCAGTTCGAATGTCAAAATAGGACTTTGAATATCAAAATACGATATTCGGCCCGATTTCGAATGTCAAAATAGGATTTTGAATGTCAAAATACGGTATTCGGCCCAGTACGAATGTTAAAATAGGATTTTGAATATCAAAATACGATATTCGGCCCGATTTCGAATGTCAAAATAGGATTTTGAATGTCAAAATACGATATTCGGTGTCAGTTCGAATGTCAAAATAGCATTTTGAATGTCAAAATACGATATTCGGCCCCAGTTCGAATGTCAAAATAGGATTTTGAATGTCAAAATACGATATTCGGCCCGATTTCGAATGTCAAAATAGGATTTTGAATATCAAAATACGATATTCGGCCGTAGTTCGAATGTCAAAATAGGATTTTGAATATCAAAATACGATATTCGGCCAGATTTTGAATGTCAAAATAGGATATTGAATGTCAAAATACGATATTCGGCCTCAGTTCGAATGTCAAAATAGGATTTTGAATGTCAAAATACGATATTCGGCCTCAGTTTGAATGTCAATATAGGATTTTGAATGTCAAAATACGATATTCGGCTGACTTCGAATGTCAAAAAAACGAAAAACCAAAAGCGAAAAACGAAAAACGAATAACGAAAAACGAAAAGCGAAAAACGAATAACGAAAAACGAAAAACGAAAAACGAAAAACGAAAAACAAACCAACTTCACATTGCTGTCAATTCATCCCTCAGTTCATTAATGCAATAGCTCCGCAAAACGATCTACTAATGGACGAGTTGAACGTGATTTATTTCGCCCCAAAATGGTGGCTATATGTCATGATTTGTTTAACTCGAACCACTGATAACTCGACATATTTTGCCCAGTCCCTTGAAATTCGAGGTATCGAGAGTACACTAAACAAGCATCATGTTCATTGGCTTTCCTCTTTTAAACATCTCAAACGGCCAATCAGTATTAAAATACATGTCACTATATGGCAAATTGTTTATATTTACATGGCAGCTATATCACCAAATTTGATTTCATGAACTATGCTTTTGCTAAGCTGGTAGTTGCATGGTAGTAACAAGTACCGCAACATGGCTGTGCGTTTTAAAATAACAGCGATTTTGTTACCTGTGCATCCTGCATCTTTTGCGCATAATTTTGTCTCTGGGATGCAAAGTTTTTATTTCAGCGAGTCCCAGGATGCATTAGAATTGCAGACTTGTCATTAAAAATAGTGTTCTGGACTCATTAGCTTGCAGTTGGACTCATTGATATGGTAAACAGCGAGTCCCAGGACCCATAAGACCAAAATTGTAAATGAATCACTGAATAATCATAATGTTTCTATAAAATATCCATTCAAAGTAATAAGTTTTTGTCGCATGTGACATATCTTTATTGAATTAATGTATACACATTTCATTATACAAAAATGAAATCAAAGAAAAAAAATAAATCTCAAGGATTGGGTTTTGCTGCTATGAGATGAAATTGAAAAAAAAGTACACTTCACGAATATGACAAAAATGAATATCCTTTTTTGTTAAGGTACTGTAAAGTCGAGAACTTTATTTTCGCGAATAGCGTTAACCCTTAAAGCGCCAAGAAAAAAAAATGCATCTGAAAATGTCGTCTGCTGAAGTCGTCTGCTGAAATAATTGCCTAGCATTACTGACAAATTAAGTACAGAAGCAAACAGCGTGGACCCAGATCAGACTGCTCCTATAGGAGCAGTCTGATCTGGGTCACACTGTTTGCCATAGATGCTTCTTAAGTATTTCAGCAGACGAGAAAAGCAGACGACTTTTGCTGAGATTGGCGCATTAAGGGTTAAAAGACATAACTTACATAAAAGACGTTACTTGCGACGCTCAAAGTTCGCGACTAGGCATGCTTTACATATAAAGGTATCAGTAAACGACAGAGTGATTTTCTTATTTCGCGAGGATTTGCATATGCGAAGTTTCGCGAAAATAAAACCCTCGCGAAAATATCCGAATTTACAGTACTTACGTTTAAAACTGTCGAGAGATTCACTTCTTGCCACTGATAGAGTGGCGGTTAAACTAAGAAACATAAGAACACCAAACATGCTGTGGCTTTTCAGTGCTTAACTGAAGCCGTTCAAATATGTCGCGATATATATGTATCAAAATTCTGCGAGGGTTGACACTGTGAAAGCGGCCCTTTTATTTATATAAACCGACATATACTTAAACCAATTTCTAATCGGTCACTTTTCAGACTCATTATTTCTGACCAAACGCTAATAACATTTAAATGAATTTTGCCTATATCAATATGTGCATATTAATGGGCAAACGTTTGGCGGTGTTTTTGAACAGTTTTCTTTTACTTCAAAGTTTTTGGGGTTAAAAATACAAAAATAGATTTTTTTAAAGAAAAAAAAATGGTTTTGAAAGTAGTTTTTTTTTATAAGATTGACGTTCGACTTGAATAACACCAGATCAATTGAAATTTGCTTATGCTAGATTTTTCTAGACGTTGATTATTCAATAAGTATATATTCAATTGTATACTTCTAAGTATTGATATTCATAATGCCTATATTTGTATTCAAAATTCAATTGGTATGTTCCAAGTGGGTGTTGAGCGTTGGTTTGTTTTATCTATCGAGGCTATTTGAAAAATGTTTTCTTTCTAAGGTTCATAAAAGATAAGAAGTTAATTAACTTTGTTCTGTTACAGTGGTTTTATGCTTTTTGGCAACCTTTAAAGTTATTAAAACAATTGTGAAATAACGTAAGGGTATCCTAACCCCCCTTCAAATAATGGGATGTTTGGCCAATGCGAAAGTGAGGGGTTTTGCATGCACGTATCTAGGCTATATATTCATGATATTGTTTTATTTTAGTAAATGAGAAGTCGTATTAGATTAGAACACTGTCGAATTTAATTGCTTTTTGCAGAGGTGAGTTGTTTTGAGCGCATTCTTTACGTATTCTGTCTTTATACTGTTTTTTATCGGCTCCAGTGACCTAGACCGATGACCTACATTCGGCGGTTTCGCGACTTCTATCTATTTGAAAATGGGCTTGGCTGTTAAAGTGATCCAAAGTGGCTTTTCATTGGTGATTTATCATCGTAATCAATGTATTTCTCATAAACAAAAGGTTTGCACTTTTAAAAATTGAATTAAAATCGGAATCAAACAATTAAATAGCTCACTTCCGATACATGCGATAGGAGACATTTTTCGGTGCATTCGGTCATGCACAATCGGTTGGTTAACTATATATATTCTTACTTTAGCGTACGGGTTACGTAAATACCAGTCTGGCGCAGTAAGTAGAGTCGCTTACTCTAACGTTGGATTTTGCTGGTTCGAGACCCGTCGGCGTCACCTGTTTTTTTTCATGCAAATTATCTTTTTAAATCTATCTTCCCTATTATAAGCTTTTGAATTTTAGCACGTTTTCTCCCTTTTTACCAGTTGTAGAAATCGCTGATAATGGATGTATCTGGTGACATATAGATGGGTCAGGTGCAACTCTCTTATCATCAGTTGGTTTACAATATGCATATTTTTTTTTATATGCATATATCACGACTTTTTTACTTTCACAATAATATAAAAATACTGACGGGCTTTAAAAACGCTACTCTAGCCTCCAGTTATATGTATTTCAAAAGACAGTTGAATGTAAAATTCGTACGTTCCGATGATGTCAGAATGAAGTAGCTTCTTCAGCCAACTCTTTAATTCTAATTGTACATTTGTTTTGTTTGATTTGATTCTTAACGTCCCATCAACAATCTTTCAGTTAAACAGGGATGGGTCTTCCTGGGTTGAACCAGTACTAAGCTAGGATAAATGTGTCTTGCTCAAGGACCACAACGCAGTGACGCCGGTGAGGCTCGAACCCGCGGCCCTTCGGTCTCGAGTCAAGCACTCTACCACTGAGCCACTGCGCTCCCTTCTAATTGTACAGCTAAACTCGACGACGTTATAGAGATTTTAAGCCATCGAATGAACGGGTACATACAGATTAACGTCAAAACAGCAAACTTGCCGTATCACAAACCTGCCAATCAAAATGAATGCTTTTTCTCGATGACTAACAAAATTCACGGCACACATTTGATGCTTCTCGGGTTTCTAGTAGGAGATATGTCACTTATAAAATTTTGTCAAATGAAACAGTTGGCCCCTATCTTAAATATTTTACATTTTCAATGCTTTAAATCAATTTGAAGTGGACAATTTTTTCATGTGCTATTCACAAATGCATACTCTTTAATATGCAATCAAATTGTTTGCTTTGCATTCTTTTGTAGACAAACATTAACGCTGCTACCTAGTGTAGCGTTTTTAAATCCCGTCAGTATATTTTCACAAGCGATGAAGATAATGTAATTCAAAGGTTGTGTATTGCTTACATGTACATGTTATCCTGCCGTTAGCATTCTCTTACCTATGCAAATGCACAACCTACTTTCAGCATGCTCATTTGTAGGCCCAGAAGCTGGGATTTCGCATGATGTACCATTTTTTTTCTTAAAACGGATTTGGTGGTTTCGAGATTATCCATCTGACACCGAGCTTTGAACAGGCACTAGCGAATCATGCGCAATTTCCATTATACAATTATATATTTGAACTCTATGTAGCTGGTGATGCACAATCTACTTTGAGCATGCTCATTTGTAGGTCCAGAAGCTGGGATTTCGCATGATGTACCATTTTTTTCTTAAAACGGATTTAGTGGTTTCGAGATTATCCATCTGACAGCGAGCTTTGAACAGGCACTAGCGAACCAGGCGCAATTTCAATTATACAATTATATATTTGAACTTTATGTAGCTGGTGAATTAGGGCGGTGCTATGCTAACTGCACATAACTATTGGTGCAATTTTGGTAGAGGGCATTATGGGGAATATATCTTTGAAATTATTTGAGCATAGGAGTCTCAGCGGATGTGGTTTAAAGATGTTTCTATGTTAAGCGAGGGTGGTCATTATTTTCAATAGAGCATCAACAATTTAGTGCTATTCCGTAGAATACATCACGAACACTTCAGTGATTAACCACACCAGGACCAACGGACAAAGCTCCGGACCGAGAGTCACTAGGGTTAGGTAGAGCCTGTCTTTTTTTTTATAAACCCTTGCTACAGATCAAACATCACTGTGACAATTGGGTGATTTTGACGAGTAAGGTAAAGATATAGCATTCATAAGATTCATTGGATGGGGCATTTTTTTCCATGGAGCTTGTGCAATTTTGAAAGAACAACATTTTTGGGAACATTTGTGTGAAATTATTTTTGTTATGGGTCAGTGGTTAAGAATAAGTTGTTGTTTGAAGATTTATTCAGTTTTAGTATTGGTGACTGGCTCTACCGTTCAACAGTTCAATGTTGGTATCTTTATGGAGTTTTGAGGAACATTTTCTGTGACATTATTTGGGCCACAGATTCAGAGAGTTGTTGGAATATAAAATGGCCATTTGTTATCAATTGAGTAATTTGGTAGAGGTGTATCATAAGGAACATTTCTGTGAATTTCGAGTTTGTATCAAAACAGCATGAAGAAATAACTTATAAATTTAAAAAAAAAACATGTAGCAACGCCTTTATATAACATGTAATAACATGTTATGCTTTTTCTTGTTACGCTTTTTTTTAAAAAAAATGTTACATTTTTTTCTTTTTTCAAGAATTTTGAAAATCACCAATGGCTCCTGGTAAAACTGTTAAATGCACTTAATTCTATTTGAACACTGTAGGCCAAACACAGTAGAACTGGATAAGTCCATTTTTTGCGATTAAAGTTTTACGACTACTGTACACTTCCGGTTTCAATGTGAGAGTTTAAAAATCGATTTGGTAGCATTATGTTTTAGTTTTAATCAAATCTCAAAGAAGAACGGTGACGTCTGGTGATAATGCAAATTTCAATGCCGTGTCACTGATAATAAAGCGTACAGAGCAATGCAAATTCACTATGTAAATTGAATTTCAAAGATTAACCTGCTAAAAGAGTTTGTCTTATGTTGTTGAGTAGCTAAAACGACGAGTCTGATGGAATCAAAACTTTTGAGATTTATTCTTCTTAGATCACCATAGCCAGTAATATCTTCAAACAAACAAAAACGTTAATTGATAAGGGCTCTGTGTTATGGTTTATATCGTAGAAAAGTGTGACTTTTTGACATGAGGGTACATTTTCTCTAACTTCGTCCGTGCAAGAAGTACACGTCATTTTTAAATGAAATAACTTCTCAGCAAAGTTTTGCTTCATTGAAAAAAAACCTGAATTTTGTATACCCTATGTTTCACTTTCTGAACTAGCGTAAAAATGTAAGGTGACCGATTAGAATTTGGCTTTAATATACTTTAGAAAGGCAACTCTAACTTCCCTTTGTATCTTTCAAAAGACAGTTCAATTTAGAATTTCTTTACTTCGATGATGACATCATGAGTTTGCTTTTTTAGCCAACACTTAAGTTTTAATTAAACAACTATTTCGAAATGATCTGTATGCGAAATTATTTTATTATATGTACACATGTTGTTATACAAAAATGAAATAAAAGTTTAAACTAAACCAGACGACCTTACTGCTTCGAATGAATTTAGTCACTGAACCTTTCTTAAGTAAAGGAGATATTTAGCCATCGAAAGAAAGGTTATACATGTAGTATGCAAACACGCTGTATCGCAGAACCAACACAAGAATGAACGAAGTTCTTGATACACATTTGGTGCTTCCCGTGTTTCTTGAAGTAGGGGATATTTCACTGAGAACGTTTAGTTACACGAAACAGTTGATCCATTTCTCAAAAGTTTACAGTTTTTAAAGCTTTGAATTCATTTTAATTGGACATGTGTTACTTACCTCTGAACACTCATTACAACCATGCAACTAGCAATTTAGCAATAAGCTCCCATGAAACATCTCAAGATAAGCTGTGAGAAGCATAAAATAGACAGTCTATTATTGTCATCCAGGTGCATGACAAACTACATGAAAAGTTATTCATTTCTACATGCCCATTTCTTTGAATAAATGAAATTGGTTGAGAATTTGTTTAAAAAAAGCTTATGATGAAAAACTCAATTATTGAAAAGACATATGTTGTAGGTACATATTGGAATTGCCTCTGTGTATCTGTGTAACTACAACATATGTTACTGAAAATAAGGAAGAAAACTATTTGGAAATTTACATTTTCCAAGTATCATGTCCATTGTCTTTACTTTTAAACACCCTAAACTGCCATCAGTATTAAAATTCCTGTCACTCTACTGGAAATTGTTTATATTTGCATGACAGCTATATCTCCAAATTCTACTTCATGAACTACCTCTTTGCTAACCTGCTAGTTGCGTGGTTGTAACATACAATCAAAATGATGATTTTTACATTCTTTTGTGAGTTCATGAGGCATTCATTAAAGATGCAATCCAAGTGGTGCGTTTTAAAGTCCGTCAGTATATATTTAACTATGTTAACGCATTTTTATGGGATAAAGAAAAACAGAGCAAACGCGGCGTTTGATCAGAATCTACACGTTTGCTTACAGAGCTTTTTCATTTACTAAGTGAGGTAATAGAACAGTCAAAATAACTGAGAGTTGATACATATCTCTTATGTAGGCTAACGTACACTAGTCTAATTTGGCACATGCATGCAATGAACTGTCCTGCGTCAGAATATGCAAAATATAAGACCATGCAAAGTATAGATTGTTGTTGCTAAGCAACCGAAGAATGTGAAATAACGTCATGCGTTCGCGCTTGAATATAGCGTTGCCATGGAAACACTTTACACAACTTAAGTTACATCAACTTGTGCATTTGTTGCAAATAAAGTGTTTGAATGTATTTTGTTAAATGCAACAACTGAGATTGAGGCATTGGAATTTTATTACATAAAAAAAGGAAAATTATCTAAATTTTCAGAACAAAGTTCACCCCAAAATATACCCCATCCACCAGTTATGGTTCATTCTCGAGCAATATTATCAACTAAGTATCATATTATATGACCATTTCATTGTATTTAGTAATTGGTTTTAATATCTGAATGCATATCTTGAATATTCCCAGGAATAAACGGTTGCCATAGCAACAAATTTCCATCGATTTTGGTTGCTAGGCAACGGACATCGCATGTATTGTATTACTTTCTATTTCACTTCTTCAAAACATTGCTAACACATTGTTTGATACAATTGGCGAGAAAATAGGTCCGTTATTATACTGTTTTAAATTTGAAATGATTTTAAAGTCATGGCTGCTTAGTCAGAAGTGTTGTCAGTGCGAACGCACATCGCTAAGAGACGGTCTTCAGTCGCCTAGCAACAGCACATTTAAGATAATAAGACGTCAACTTCTATATGCAATGAAGCTAGAAGGTTCATTGTTTATGTGTATTACGTTTCAGCCAAAAGTGCCTTATTAACCAACTCTCAGTTATTTTTGACTGACCCTGTAAATATATCCGAGCCTTGTTTTCACAGTTGGTCCAATTATCGACCTATTTCAGCTGAATTGATTTTCGTATCCCTTATGGTTGGACGAGTCCTTTTCAAATTTTAGGGATGTTGAATGTGATTTTTTTTGTCATTATTAAAATTCTGTCAGCTTGCAAAACGCGGCGTATGAAGGACGTCAAAATCATACAGAAGCGTATCAAAATGATTATATATACAATAGTCAAACCATAAAGAAACGTATCAAAATATACAGAAAGTCAATCTATGAAAGTAGACATAACGTACAAAAAATTATCCGAATGTAGGCCCATAGGAAATCAAAACATAAAGCATGTTTCAAAACATGTTAGATTAAAAAAAATCAATCAGTTTAAAATATTTCCAAATGATTTCCAAAAACGATGTTTTCTCTCTAAAATAAAACACAAACTTTTAATTGTTTTTCTTACGACGGTTTGTTGTTGTTGTTGTTGTTGTTGTTGTTGTTGTTGTTGTTGTTGTTGTTGTTGTTGTTGTTGTTGTTGTTGTTGTTGTTGTTGTTGTTGTTGTTGTTGTTGTTGTTGTTGTTGTTGTTGTTGTTGTTGTTGTTGTTGTTGTTGTTGTTGTTGTTGTTGTTGTTGTTGTTGTTGTTGTTGCAATGAAATACCATCTAAATATGTGTCCTTTTTACTTGACTTAAATGTTATGAGGTTGGGCTCAGTTATTTTTGACTGACCCTCGTATTGTATTTTTCTTAGCAAACCGTGCATGCCCTTATGAAATGCCGCATTACGCGGCATTTCATCTGGGTCTTCACTGTTTTCCAAAGTATCCCTTTAGGGGTCTCCAAAATACACGGGGTTAAACTGCTTATCACGAACTGCAGTACTTGGTCTTGGTGTATGTATACTTTCAACCCTCTTTACAACGACACTGTTTGTCGCCAAATAAGTTGGCATTAAACTGAATTTCTGTTGTAGTTAATTCAAATTCAAGCTAACTGATACATTTGTGTAAAACAATTGACGTTGTAAAGAATTTTGTTGTTATAAGAATGTCACTATAAAGAGTTTTCACTGTACTTTAATCAGAACACTGTAAAATAAGTGTAAATTTACTTACACTTACTTTACTATTGAAACAAATTGTGGCCACCATTTCTAGAGTGTTTTGTTTGTTTGTTTGGTTTGATTCTTTACGTCCCAGTCAACAATCTTTGAGTTTCGTCGGGATGGGTCTTCCTGGGTTGAACCAGTTTGAAGCTAGGATTAATGTGTCTTGCTCAAGGACACAATGCAGTGACGCCAGTGAGGCTCGAACCCGCGGCCCTTCGGCATCGAGCAAAGCACTCTACCACTGAGCCTCTGCGCTCCCTATTTCTAGAGTGTTAAATATTAAAAATATTTCTACCTATTATTGACGTAGTTAACAGACCATAGCTTTTAACCCTTTACTCCACACAAGCGCCTTTGGACGCCTTTGAAATGTAAAATTTTGGAAAATATTATGAAAATTGGAGCATTTGCTCCTGAGGAGCAAATGTTACACTTTCCATAATACTTTCAAAACTATTGAAATGTAAAAAATATTTTTTGGAAAATATTTGAAAATTTGAATTATTGATAGAAAATGATGCAATGTTCTAAATACAGCATATGGGGTAAAGGGTTAAAACAGATGAAAGGTTACACCAGAATCACTGGCAGTTCAGCTTCCATCAGCGGACAACTGCCACACCGCTAGGAACAGTATACTCTTTATTAAATAAAGTATGGGGCTGGATTGGGGTTCGAACTCAACGAACTTCTATTACAGTCCATGCACAGAAGTTGGATTATCAATCCGACTCGCGACCAAAAGTGCTATTAACCAGCATTGGTATCAATGTTGTATAGCTCAGGTTGATCAGGTACCTAGTTCTTTGCTTGTTTGGGGCCTTTCTGACTTATTCGCTGGCTCATTTTTACGTGTAACAACTGATATAATATAGGACGGTCCGACCCAGTGACAGGTACCGGGATGTTACCAACGCAACATCAACAGCATATGGTGTTGTCAGAATTAATGGCCTAAACTTATAACCGCAGTTTGTCAAAACCAACTCGAACAAAATGCCAGAAAAGCAACCTTTGTATGTCATGAGACAGCTTGTCACCGGGTAAGACTCAAACCAGTCAGCACACTCAGCTTTGACTAGATAGAGCATGCGCGGATCCAGAGAAAAATCACAAAGCTTTAGGCTTTCTTAGCAACACTGGTCCGGATCCCTTGAAAAACCACTAGGCTACCAAGCCAGCATTCAATGTTGGGTCATCATTGGCCCACTAATGACGCCATTTAAATGACGTTTCGCTGTTGGGTCGATGATGGTCCGTTTTAGTGGTATTTGGATACTCTCTCCCCTCATCAGCTAAAAATAAAGTTTTCAGAGTTGGACCCCCTTTCGAAAGTTCGACTATTTAAAGATTTGAAAAAAAAGTTGTTCAAATCGAATATAAGAAAATGCCTTTTCTATGAATCAGTCTGTCAAAATTTCCATTTTTTTCATTGGCTGTTATTTTCTAGAAATTTTTGGATGGAATAATTATTATTATTATTATTATTATTATTATTATTATTATTATTATTATTATTATTATTAACAATGTTTTCAAAGGGTTAATACATTTAGCCTATCGGCTATTCTACCATGTGGATATACAAACATCAAATAAATAAAACATTTCATCTTGCAAATGCCTAATGCAGATATAACCTTTCAGTATTCAATAGACAAGTTCATTCCAATATGATATTACCCTGATTCAGGTAAGATCTGGTGAAGGTTACTGATTGGCGCATGAAACTTAGAACATTTTTGGGGAAAACATAAATTTAAAGCATTTTCTACGAGAAGCATTCTACTTGTTAAGTAAAATGCATAAGTTTATCTTTTGAATGTTTCTCAAAGCTTGACAGAGAAGGTGTATTTTTGATATAAGTAGGAAGTGAATTCCAGTATCTTGGTGCTAAAACTGAGAATGATTTATCGTACAAAGAGGTGCGCGACCTTAGTACCATTAATGTGCCGTCGACCGATGATCTAAGTGGTCGATACTGTACATGAGAATTTTATGTCAACATATATTTATGATAAATTCAGGGGTAAGACCGTTTAGGGCGCCTATAAGTTAGAGTAGCCTTGTTATAGAGTTAAACGCTTGTGTATTGGCATCCATTTCAGAAGATCGAACATATCTTTGAAGGAGTAGAAAAATATTATGCGGGCTGTCCGTTTTTGAAGTTTTAATACTATTTCTATGCTAACTAAAGATGTTCGATCCGTAGTCAATAAGTGGTTGTATATATACTCAGAAAAACAATTGAAGGATATTAAAATTCTTATGACTTTATAACATTTGGGAATATAATTTTCAAACAAATTATTTTTGTCATTGATAGAATTATCACTATGCAATTCTCCATAATGCAAATTGAAATTCACGGGTCATTGGTTACGATACAGTACTACACCAAATGTACCGACCCTCTCTAACCAAAGTTCACAAGCAAAAAAATTAGCGCTCTCAATTTTTGCTGAAACCTTTACCAGGTCATTGCTTATGTTCTAATTCCGACTACAGACAAAAGTTAACACCAATTTATCAGTCATTTCCCCTAATAATGGGACAACTTCTTCAACAAAAATACACGGATATGGCATACCCCGGCAAATTTGACCACAAATTTGCAATAAAACACTTACAACAGCTTCAAAATTAGGTGCCATTTTTTCGAGGGAGAACCAGCAATGATTTTGGAGCCAGTCTTTATGGAATACAGACGATAAAAATGGGTTTCAATCATTTTTGAACGTTTGTGACTTTTCAGTATAGAGGGTTGAACCATTTGGATTTTCACTGTACTTAAACCATTAAAGCGTGACTAAAATAAAGCATCCATTTTGATTGCAGATGTCTGAAACTATGAAATGCATGCATAATTAGTAAAGTTTTTATTGTATTGGATGTTAGAGATGGGACTGAATCTAAATATCCTTCAATTGTTTTTCTAAGTATATATCAATACTTACATATGTTGATAGTTTCCGTAGAAGTGATATATATGTCGCGATAGGGAATTGTTGGGTGCATAAAACATTACCCAGAGATTGTTTCTGAAATCACAGTTGAAAATAGATTTAATTGTTTGCATCTTGATAAGGATATCGATGGGTCTGACTCTAAATCCTATCTGACTGGCGTTTCCTACATAGATACTAGTTCACAACTAAATACGTCTTTTTGTGGTACTGAAAACATTAACTCGATGAGCTGTATAAATGATGCATCACCAGAAACAGGCATTTCTATTGACACTGACCTTATATTTAGATCCAGGGGACTTCATCTCTGCAATCTGAATATTAGACACTTAGTTCCAAAACTAGACGAATTGCGTATTTCCATGACTCACAATCAATGTCCTGATATTTTTGGTATGTGTGAAACCTTTTTAACTAATTCTGTTTCTGATGAGCAGCTTAAACTTGAGGGTTTCGATCTCATTCGAAAGGACAGATCTGAAACACAGAATAAAGCTGGGGGAGGCATTATACTGTATTTTCGAAAGTCCATAAACTACAAGCGCAGATACGAAATCGAAGCATCGAATATTGAAACGCTTTGGGTAGAAATCTCTTTGCCAAATGCTTAACCTTTTCTCATTTGCACAGTTTATCGACCACCAAGCTCAAATTCCGAGTGGATGGATCAGTTTGAGGAAGAGCTGTCAATAGCGCAGGCGACAGGTCTAGAGGTTATACTAATGGATGACTTCAACATCGATGACACTGTGCCTTCTAACAAAAAATGGCAACATCTAATAGACTTATTCGATTTATCCCAAATGATAAGGGAACCAACTCGAGTAACAGAGACCACCTCTACAATTATTGACCATTTTTACACATCCCATCCAGATAATATTATAGAAAGTTTTGTATCGCCTTATTCTATAAGCGACCATTTCCCTGTATGCTTCACGCGAAAGATAAGCAACAGAATATCCAAATCAAAGCACGTTACTACTAAATATAGGTGCTTCAAGAACTTTAAAGAAGATGTTTTTGTAGCCAATCTTTCGTCTGAACTAAACTCTTTTGAAGTTACCAATTCAGATGTAAATGAGGACCTTTCTTGTTGGTATGGCATAATTTTAAAACACCTCAATCAACATGCGCCCTATAAGACAAAACGGGTAAAAACAAGCAAGTTGCCTTACTGGTATAATGACGAAATTGCACAAGCACGTAGAAAGAGAGATGACTTTAAACGCAGAAAATTATGGGCTGATTTCAAAACATATCGAAATAAAACTAAGCAATTGATAAAGATGGCTAAGCGCAAACATTTTTCGGACTCAGTCACTGACTCAAAAGACACTAGAGCAATATGGCAACATTTTTGGAAAATCAATAATAAGGACAAAAGTTCAAATAGTATTTTACCTGAAGAAGTAATCATAGACGATATAAGATATACACAAAATCTAAAGATATTGCTGCAAAACTAAATGAATATTTTTCATCCATTTCAGAAATTTTTCGCAACAATGATGCATCGAATCTTAACACAGATTTAGCTGAATTAAAAGAGTTTGTAAATAGTAAAGTGCCTAATGGTATTAATTTCCAAATTCCACTCATTACCCTAGGTCAGGTTTCAGCCATTATCTCTGCCTTGGACCCATCTAAGGCAATTGGAATAGATGGCCTTGGACCAAGAATATTAAAAACAATTGGGCAAACATTATCACCAAGCATAGCTGCCCTCATAAATAAAAGTATACTCACAGGAAAATTTCCTGACAAATTGAAAATAGCCAAAGTTTTCCCTATTCACAAAAGTGGAAGCAAATCTGATCCATGTAACTACAGACCTATATCCATACTACCTACAATCTCCAAAATTTTTGAGAGGCATGTTAACAGACACTTGATGTCATACCTTAATAAATATTGCCTAATCCATGAAACCCAATCTGGATTTCACCAAAAACATAGCTGCCAAACAGCTTTAGTAAAATTAATTGATCAGTGGATGGCATGCATCGACAAAGGGGACATCGTTGGATTAATATTCATCGATTTTAGAAAAGCATTCGACTTGGTTGACCATAAAACCTTAATAAGGAAGCTCTCAACATATAAATGTAGCCAATCATCTCTCCAATGGTTTATCTCTTATCTTGAGTCCCGCCAGCAAACCATTGATTATGGCCATGGAACGTCCCTTCTGTCTTTTATTAAGTCTGGTGTGCCACAAGGGTCAATATTGGGACCATTATTGTTCCTTTTGTTCATAAATGACCTGCCACTGTTATTAAAACACTGCTTCTCTGATTTCTTTGCAGACGATTCGACCATTCATTCAAGTACCCCTAGCATTGCTAAAGTTAACAAGGAATTGCAGGCTGGTCTTAAAATAGCTGTGGCCTGGAGTAAGCAAAATAAATTACCAATCAATTATGATAAAACTACTTATATGGTATTGGGGACTAAACCAAAGGAGCATGACACATACCTATTCGACTTAAGTGCTGATGGTAACAAAATTGAAAAAGTTCCAAAACAAAAGCTTCTTGGCATTGTTATTGATGACCATCTCTCATGGGCTCCCCACATAGACTACTTATGTTCAACAATATCATCAAAAATCTCGCTTCTCAGACACATCTCGATATACGTACCCCAGAATATTCAAAACATATTCTATCAAAGTTATATACAGCCGCTACTTGATTATGGCTGCAACACTTGGGGAAACACGACGGCCGCAAATATTGAACGTCTCTCCAAGTTACAAAAACGGGCTGCGCGAATCATATTACGGGCCGATTTTATGACTCCTTCAACTATCATGTTTGATAGACTTGAATGGCTTTCCGTACCTAAACGCTTAATGTACAATAAGGCTGTATTAACATATAAAGCACTAAACAATTTAGCACCAGCATATATATCTGGCCTGCTTAAACCGGTGTCCGAAACCCATACTCGTTCTTTAAGGTCATCTGAAAATTGACAATATGGTTAGTCAAATATACCCTTCAGAGCTCCAACTTAATAAAGCCAATGCCTCTGATACCGAAGCCGCATTTTTAGACTTGCATTTGTCAATTTCTAATGATATTGTTTCTACCAAAATTTATGACAAACGTGACGACTTTGATTTTGAAATTGTCAATTTCCCATTTTTAGATGGTGATGTTCCTCGTTCTACATCCTATGGAGTCTATATCTCTCAAATCATTCGTTTTGCTAGAGCATCTAGCTATGTTGCTGACTTCAACACTCGCAATAAATTGTTAACTCAGAAACTTCTTAAACAAGGCTATCGGTATCATAAACTTCGCAAAACATTTTCAAAATTTTATAGACGATACTATGATTTGATTTCTAAATTCCAAGTTGGACTTAAATCTTTCTTGCGCCAAGGACTTTCGGAACCTGATTTCTATGGTGACTTGGTGTATAAGTTGAAGAAGATTGTTGGCTCTAATAATTTTTCAGCGCAGTTCATTAAAATAATTTCCCATTATAAAAAGATTGGCTATAACATTAATGTATTGCAACAGACTGCATGCTTGGTAGTCAACCCAATCACGGTTGGCAACTTCGCTTTCCTCTTTAATTGCACGCCGGCGGGTCGGACTTCAGACTCTATGATGGTTCCGACTTAAAGACTTATCTATTGATGAGATGGTAGGGGCCTGATACTTTGGCTGTTTGTCGGGCCCACCGGGGTTTACCTGTTGGATTTCTTTTGCTCCGGTATTCAGTTTAATTTACTGTTGAGTCCTTATCCTTGCTTTATCTCCTTGTTATATCTTGATTTATATGTTTTAGGAGATGATGCATTGATAAGTTAGGGGTCTTTCATGCAAACCAAATATCTATGTGTCTTGATCCACATCTGAATTAAGGGTAAGGTTGGCGCCGTTAAACCGGTTTAAGCCCTCCAGTAAAATATTTTACTGACCGTTCCAAGGCGGTACTTCTTTTGTGGATCTTTTATGTTTTTGTTCTGTCTTGTGTTTGCTATGTTTTGTGCGCGTATGTTTATATGTGCTTTGTGGTCACCTGCTGGGAAAGGGCTGACCTCTTGGCTCTTGTTTGTGGTGTCTTCTGTGAGTTTGTCACTTTCCCATTGGTATCCTGGGTCAGGTGTGGTACTTGATTGTATCGATTCCTGATCTTTGCACCATTACTTACTTTTTTTTTTCTCTCCGTACCTAGATCACGTACTGGTTATATGACCGCTCTTTCTTATACTCTGCCTCAAAATTGTGGAACGCACTACCACAGTCAATCCGAACTAAACCTTGCTTAAAAAGTTTCAAAACATCTTTGAAAGCACAATTTCAAACATAATTGTACGCCGGACACTTTGTTTATACCGCATCACTAATAGGTGATGAGTGTCTGCGGAAATTTGAGTGCAGATATGCTACTGAAAAGCTACTGGACTAGTATTTTGGTCTGGGCCTTGCCTTCTGCTATTTGCACTTTGGAGTGATCAGCGGGGCCTTTGTTGTTCTGTGCGAAGGCTCAGACACGATTGAGTCTCCGCCGATCGGACAGTATTAAATTTGACATATGTTCGGTGATTGTTGTGATTGGCTCGTTATTTATTATAAATTAGAATGTTTTCCATGAATGTCCTATTTCAAGCTTTAAAGATGTATTTGAACTGTTTAATGCATCCATGCACCCTTATAAAACATGTGCAATATGTAAATAATGTTTTTGATGTATATAGTTTTGTTATAGAGGGCCACTTGGTAGAATGGCTATTTCAGCTAAAAGTGTACACCTCTTTAAATATTGTATAAATAAATAAATAAATAAATAAATAAATAAATAAATAAATAAATAAATATTTTCGATGAAATCGCAGAACATAGTTTATCGATATGGGTTGTAAAAGATAATTTGTCACCAATATGTAAGCCCAGTAATTTTTGTTGAGACGCATGTTTAACATCGTGGTTATCAATTATGAGGTTTAAGAATTGTGCATCTTGTAATTTATATCAGGTACCTAGAACCATAATACGTTGTTATGTCAAAGTTTATATGCATTTTATTTTGTTTGCACCAGACTTTTGCAGAGTTGGCATCCAATTGAAGATTCTCTTCAATGGGTTTTAACATTTTACTATTTGTATGAATGGCAGCATCATCTGCAAAGAAATCAGAATAACAATAATTCAGGAAAAGATAATAGAAATAATATGGGACCTAATATAGATCCACGAGGAACGCCAGCATTTATTAACTGTTATCAACTCAGAGAAATGGCTGACCTCTTGGCTCTCGTTTGTGGTGTCTAACTGAGTTTGCCACTTTCCCATTGGTATCTTGGGTCAGGTGTGGTACTTGATTGTATCGATTCCTGATCTTTGCACCCTTACTTACTTTTTTTACCATTTGGGACTGCCTGTCTTCGTCCGTTAAGAGAGGATTTAAACCATTGGAGAGACGAGTTACTAAATTTGTATGCAGTGAGTTCTTAGATCCAAAGATAATATGCCCACAAAATCTCTTTTATGAATACAAGACATCCATTGATCAATAAGTTTGACCAGTGCAGTTTGTCAGCTATGCGTTTTACGAAAGCCTGATTGATGTTCATGAATAACCTTGTATTTAGTAAGATGAGTTCATTGAATTTCTTTCAAATATTTTTGATAAGGTTGATAGTAGATATTATACAATTATTGACTTATGTTGAGGTAGACATGGAGTGTTATTGAACAGTAAACGTCATATTGACCGACGCGGAGCGGAGGTCAATATGATTATGTTTACTCTTCAATAACACTCCATGTCTACCGAAACACAAGTCAACAATTGTTTTATTATATAATAAATGTATGTTATGCATTTTCTGACATTTTTGACCAAAAAACGTTCACGTTACGGATGGGTCATGCGAAATTACTTGACGTTCTGACGTCACTTCCCGTAAGCCGGTCAATATCACCTTGTGCCTTGTACTTTGCAACGTCACGTCCTGCAAACCATGCGATATGTAGTTTTATTGACTCGAGTGGATATGCATCTGGGCCAATCAGAAGATGTTTATTTATAGATTATATAATAAAGGTCTTTGTTTGATGGATCAGATTTATTTCCTCCCTTAAAAATTGGAAACACTTTAGCGCATTTCATTTCATTTGGGAAATTGCCCAGTGTGTATGCTTTTATTAATGAGAATTGCAATTATTGGACTTAGGCTATTTATTGCAATTTTGAAATTTTTGGGCCCAAGTCCATCTAGTCCAGTGGCTTTTGATGGACCCAAGGCTTTTATGTATGAGTGTGCCTGCTCTAATGTCACATATGGAATATTAAAGTAGACATCAGAGGGAATTTTGTCATTTATAAATTGATTTAAATTAGTAATGTTTACGTCGTAGTCATTTGTTCATTATCTAGATGTAAAATACTCGTTTAACTTTGCTGCTACCGTTTGAGAGTCATTAAATTTTCTCTTTCAATTTCTATTTCATCAGGTATGCCATTTTCTGAAGAATTTGATCCATTGTTTACAGCGCGAAAAATGATTCAATAGTGCTTTGGAATATTTTTGTTTTTCAACAGAATTAAAGAGAAGGCCCCTAAGCAACAGACAAGGTAGCAAATTTTCATGAATTCGAGCACCTGTGGGTCAGGCCTCAGACTCAATGATACCACTGACTAAAACATTAAGTCGGTGTGGGTCGATGCCTGATGTTCGTCTGAGGCTGGGCCCGCCGTGGCTCAACAGGGGTTTTCTTTATCTTGGACAGTCTGGTAGTTGAGAGTCGATACAGTCTGTTAGTTGATTTGGTTGTTTCCCTGTAGTTAGGAGTCTCCACGCGAACCTGACGTATTTTATGTTTTACAGCAGAAGAATATATGGTAAAGATTTGGCCAGTAAAATAAATTTAAGTCCCCAGTGGGTTCTGTTGCTGTCCCTTCTAAGACGTTGGTTCTGTTGTTGTTTATTCATTGTTTGTTGTTGCTCATATTGTTTGTGTGTGGGGGTGTACTCGTAGGTCTTTGTTTTGTTTTGCAGTACTTTGGGTCCTTTCTAATTCTACAATCATCTCGCTGGAAAAAGGAACCAATTGCTTTACTTTTTGTTGTGTTCTAAATGTCATGTCGCTGTTATCGTTCTTTGACTCTTCCTCGCGGTGCCATGTGCTTGTCTGTAGTATGTTATTGTGGCATTTCCTGGTCATACTCACTTTTTGGGGAGCTGACAAGAAATGTTATTTATTTTCATGGAGTTGGGGAAGCAATAAGAGTTATTTTAGAGAAGGTGGGGAGCAAGCACATACTTTTATAGATTTAGGGAGCGCTGCCAAAAAAACTGAGGAAAATGGGGAGATCATCGCATTACTTTTAGGGATCAATGGAGCATAGAACCCCATCCCCTGTGGGGGCATCAAATAAATAATGAGCCGCGGTATGAGATTTCCAACAATGTCGCATTTTGACATGAATAGACTCAGACAAGCCTGTGCAGCCTCCTTTTTAGCTTAGAAACGCCAAATGATGTTCGGCCAGTAGCATGATATTCATAGAATATTCAAGCGACTAGCAAAGGCTCTGATCGGACTGCGCATATGCGCAGGCTGGTCTGAGCCTTTGCTGGTTGCACATACCACATTGGTGGAAATCTCATCTCGTGGCTCAGTTGATATTGACACGATAGAAGTCCAATCATAAGAATGACAGAACATATCAAATATAATGGATATTCTAAAATGATTACTGAGATCTTTAAGAGGACCTGGAGGGGTGGGGCCTGAAAAATGCTAATCCACTTACTCACTTACGATAAAATATTCAATAATCTATTTCACCTGTAATTCATTTAAGAGACTAAGTCTGCAACTATGAACATTTTTTTGAAATTTTTTATTTTCTTTTTAAATCATTTGTAAAAGTAGAATTAAGTTATGTTTTCACAATAAATCTGTTCACTATAGCTGAAAACTGCACGGAAAAGTAAATTATCTTATAAAAACAGGTGTGTTGGTAATTATTTGCGTCCCTCCAATAATTATAGACAGTTAATTTTGACATAAATGCTGTTGTTTTGATACTGATAATTTGTTAAGATTAACTAAATTGGTAAAATGTATACCTGAATTTTAGTTTTTTACTGTGTTCTTGAAAAATAGAAAAATTAGTTCTAAAATTAAAA
>OZ026519.1:91623967-91686467 GCA_964019695.1 Loripinus fragilis
AGTATTTGTTTTTGTTCCTTTCTCCTTGAAATAGGGTAAAATTATACCCAATATCGGTCATCAAATGGGCAAAAAACCACTGCTTTGGCTTTCTATTGTTCTTAGTTAGTTTTACAAGTAAGTTTACATGTTGTTGATAATATATGTGCATGACACAGAGTTTCCATTGGCTATCATATGAGTGTTGGGTGCTATCAAATTAGCAGAAGTAGTGAGCTTGTAAAATAAATTTTGGTAATAAATGCTAGATCACGGATTACACTATAATGAGGGTCTGGAAAGGGGGGGTTCTGGTATTCACTATTCAATAAAAATTTAGCCCATTATTTATCTTATTAAAATTTTGGGTTGTTCATTAAAATTAGACCAATTATTCATTAAAAGTAAGAAAGATGGCAAAGAAATCTGATTATTCACTATTCATTAATTTTTTCTCCAATTCATTAAAAAAATAGGATTATTTATTAGTTTTAGGCCCTCATTATTCACTATTCATTTTTTTGCTAATTATTCACTATTCATTACAAAAAGGACCATTATTCACTAATCATTATACCCCATCCAGACCCTCTATAATATGTTGGTGCAAACGTTCTATATTTTTGATGAAGGGAATTAAAAATGTATTTCTGGATATCTTATGCTTATATTTGAGCAAATCAGAAAATGGGTGCTAATTGTTTTTTGTTAAACTAAAAGCAAATTTTAGTCACCAAGTTGGTCACAGACCTGTAATTGTAAAAGGGGCAGTGGTTGGCTCAAACGTTGGGTGGAAGCTCAGCACAATAGTTAAGTTGAAAAGTGCTTCGTGATTGGTCAATAATAAAATTACGGAAAGGAAATCATATTTATTAAACGGATATATATTTTCTGCATTTCTTGAAAGAAAATCTCACTTCTTTTGTTGATTAAGTTTACTGGTGTGGCTTAGAAAAAAAGGACCTTGCATTTTGGTATTTTTCAATGAAATTTTCCTCTCATGTAGGGTGCCCACCTACAGGGGCCTAAAAATGGTAAACATGGCGGTCACCAGGGTATCTAATTCTTGTTTATAGATTAAACTAGATCCAATCTGTAATTCTACAGCAGCCTCATTGTGCTTTAAGAGTTGTGAGGACCACAGCTTACTTAAAGACTATAAAGGGGGTCTATGGAAAAACAGTTACAGGTCTGGGCCCAGTTATTATTTTTCATTTAGAGGCACCTTAATCGTGCGTCCCAAACAAGGGTCTACTTGTATGTTTATTGACCTCTTTCCAGAACTCCCACCCTTACCACCAGGTTCAAGGAACATCTGTCCTCAAATCAGTTGTCCTAACCAACGCAAGATAAAGGAGTTTTGTAACAAACCGGAATTTGTGATCGGCAGAGATGGACAGACACGGTGTAGAGTTTGTGACAGTAACTTATGCGGTGAGTAATCGCTTGAGTAATGCGCCAAATGGTTGTCAAAAAATTCGCGCAATAGCATACGCATTGTACCTTTCAAGCAAGTTATTCTTTTCATTCTTTTTTTTAGATTAAAGCTGGTCTAATCATAGGTGCTGGTATCAAAGCTGAACTCATAAAAATATAGAAAATAATCCTTACGCAGATGCACAAGACTTAGTTCACATATAAGTTACGCTCATGGCGACGTTATGTCGCTTATCTATATAAACAAGTACAAAATGGGGAAACAGTGACTAAGTAGTTAATATTGAAGTGCATGTTTTTCTTGATAAAGGTCTCTGGCCGAAATATTTAATTAAGAGTATAATTATGTATGTATTCTAAATTGTTTTCTTTTCTTTAATATTATTTTTATTTAAACAATTCCTTAAGCGCAGCCATGATACCAACATATGACTCATATGGTAAATATGAAAACATTTTTCTCAAGATTCCCTGAATGAATTGCGGGTAGGGTAGTGAGCTTGAGGCCAGGTCAGGGCAAATGCTAATTCAAGCGATGTATTTGTCAGTTTCTAAGGGAAGTATTAGTAAATTAAAATAGCATACAGACAGTAAGATACGGTCAGACACACACCGCTGAATCAATTTCGAATCCACGCTGGTTGAATGAATATAGAATCTTGACTTTGTTGATTGACTGTCATACAGGCATATATATATGCAGGCATGGGATATCTTGTACCATGTGCGGACCCAGAGGGAGGAAAGGGGATCGGGACCGCCCAGGAAAATAACATGTGGCCATAGGTTTCCTTAGAAATACTAGGGTACAGAGGTGACTGTACCTTTGCACAGAACTTTCCACCCAGTCCATCATTTTCTGACTGAACGCATGTCGAATCAATGAAGAATTGTCTGTGGCCTGATGAGTCCTTTCAATGACTAATGTACCATTGTTTTCACAGGTAAACGTCGTGATGTCTGTCCACAGATTGACTGCCCAGAACGGGTCCCACGTAGCTGTCGCATTAAACAGTTCGTCATTGGGTCAGACGGGATCACCAAATGTAGAGTATGCGACAAAGATGGTTGCCTGGCCTTTGGTGCTGCCTTTAAGGTATTTTTTATGTTTTACATGATTTAAACAAGCCTTTGAAAGTTAGATCACTTACCCCTAACATGAATAATAGGTTATTTCATTAACTGTTGAAGCTCATCGCTTGTATCTCAAAATATCCTTAACCCTACTTGCCATGTTGAATATTTGCTTATGCTACAGTAAAACCTGTCTAAAACGGCCACTCACAAAAAGTCCAAAAATCGGTTTCAAGACAAATTATCGCTCAATGCAGGTCAAAAGTATTGCAGAATACTCCAAGGGGAGCATTCTACAATAGTCTCGACCTGCATTAAACTACCATTTGTCATTATGATATTTGGTTGGTTGGTTGTAGATCAGCCCCAATTGGCTGTAGTTATCTCTCGATATTGATTCTTGCTGTATCTTCTCTTAGTAGAATTAACACACAAGTAATCGAGTTTAGGTGGTGCGCTTAAAGTCCTGAATGGATAAGACGAACATAAATGTTTTTCTCAAAACCAGATTAGCCTCTTGAAGTCGGCTTATTTTCCTGTAGACCAGAGCCAGTGATCTGAAAGTACACAGAGATTTCTTCATCCAGTTAAAAATCACTCTTTGTCCAAGTATCCATACATCATGTACACGTATTTGCAGAAATTGTTTTCAATCACTCTTTGACATCTCCTATTAACTACAATTATATCTTCTACAGTACAGTTGAAGTTTATGCAGTGATTTTTTTTTATCACAGATACAGAATCACAGAAAACTCTAATATCACAGAAATATCATCACATTTTGCAAAATTTATGTGATAATAATAAGAAAACAAAATATAAAATAACTTTAATGCAGTAAGGTTACATACTTCATTCATACTTCTAACACCCAGTCTAACAACAAAGAATTTGAAAACACCATATGTGCATCCGTACCGATCTTAAAGCCCATTAATTATCCATATACTCAATTAATAAAGAGAATTTCTTGCCAAATCGGCAAAATTTAACAAAACTGACAATTTATTATAAGGGACCTTTATCACCCACCAAAAGCTGGCAATTCCCATTATAACACTAAGATGGGCTGGACCACCATGATATACTATCCGCCACCCAAATTTGTTCCCTTTCACTCAATCTGTCATGCATACCAATGCTACCATAATGCATATATATTATTCATAGTTCACTCAGATGACAAAATGCAATTAACCATATAACGTCTGAGTGCAATACATAGGAAAAAAAATACAATCCAGACCTTAGTCAATCATCCATGAGACATCTATAGGTATGCTCAGATTTCACTGTGTGGGTCTGTGAGGGCTGGGGTTTTATAATTAATCTGTACACCGAACAATTTGGAAGGATGTTTACCAATACCCATCCTGCCACAACTCTCATCGTAAAGTCAGCTACACTCGCTCAAGCGCAGTCTGCAGACGAAACTTGTGAGTGGATGGCTAAGGATGACTATAGGATATTTGTTTCGTCTATTTTTGAGTGGCACTTAAGACAGGTCGCATGCTAGATGATACATTTCCATAACATACCATGCATAAGCCAGGTGCTTAAGATTAAGCAACATACTCGCTGGGTGCATGTGTAAAATGGTAAAAAAGCACAGTTCAGACGTTAATAATCAGAGCTTAGAACAAATCTACATGGACATGCTCGAGAAGTTCAAAATGGAAGCATGCAGTGTGCGACCGCCAGCTTTTTTGAAAAGCTAATACTTGTATTGTACTCTCCTCCTTAAACATTAATCCTGCTAACATGTCCTAGTGGATAGCATAATATTTATCATACATACATTAAAATTAGTAATCTGCAGAAGCTGGGACAGAATCATTGGCTAACCGTTTATACCGTTATCCGACTGCTCTCTCTCTCTCTCTCTCTTTCTCTCTAGTAGTCTGATCAGGGTGTACACTGTTTTCTCATTATTGTTCATCAAAACGTTTGCCTCAAATGTTGTATTTAGTTGAAAGAACCAATTTGATATTTTACATTGACTTCCTTTCCAGGGAAATTAATAGCTATAGAGGTTATCCCATATCTACAAAAGACAGCAAGGCGTATACCACAGGATTCTACAGATATGGAAGACAAATGCTCTCTACAGACAATAGTGACACTTGATTCAGATAATTTTAGAATCATGTTGTTTGTTTGTAAACTTGTAAATAAATAATTGCTAGTAAACCAAACCGCTTTGTGTCTCATTTTTACCGTCATTTAACAATTTTTTAAAAAGAATTGTTGGAAAACTTGATTTTGGTTATCGATTCAAAAAGATTATCAAACGTTATATAAAGGTTGGATATAAATTGGATGTCATGCGATAGTCTGCATACCTGGTTTTAAAACCAATCAGGGTTTATAGCTATGGTTTCCTCTTTAATTGCACGACGGTGGGTCAGGCCTCAGACTCTATGACGGCTCTGACGTAAAGCTTTAATCGGTTGGTTGGTGCCTGATGCTTATTTGTAGCTGGGCCCACCGTGGTTCAACTTGAGATTTTCTTAAGCTCTGACTATATGTTCAAGTCGTGATCCCTATTCTTGGTTTCATCATAGTGTGTTCATTTGATTAGAGTGTTTCTCCATGATGATACATTGCAAAAGTTAGGCTTCCATGCGAACTGAACATTTCTTGTACTTCGACAACAGCAGGATCTAGGACAAAGATTTGGTACCAGTAAAATGCATTTAAGCCCCCCAGTTGCTTAGGCTGCTGTCCGCTCTAAGGCGGTGGTTCTGTTGTTGTTGATTTGATGTTCATTGTTAATCCCATTGTGGGAGTCTGTAATTGTTCTACGTTTTGTTGTACGTTACTTTATGTCCATTCTAGTTTTGCAATCATCTTGATGGGTAAGAGAAAGTTAGTTGCTTTGCTTTGTTTGTCTTCCTGGTGTCTGGTGATTGATATGTAGCTCTTCCTCGCGATGCCATGGGTTTGTCTGCAGTTTGTGATTGTGTTTTTTCCTGATCATACTCACTTACTATATTGGTTCAAAACTCTCGTTTTGATATAAAATCACGTGTGGGTTGCCTTTGTCTCTCATCTTCGCATGCCAAGGGTACTACGTCCACTTCGTTCCATGCCAAGGGTACTACGTCCACTTCGTTCAACGCCAAGGGTACTACGTCAACTTCGTTCCATACGCCCGCGTATGGAACGAAGTAGAATTAGTACCCTTCGTTTTTGAAGACAAATGCCACTTAACATTATTTTGCTCAATACACAAGCCCTGCTGTTAGGTTTTGTGAACAACCAATAAAAATATAAGTGAACATGATTAGTAAATGGCACAAATCAGATCACAGACCAACCCATGGCACCCAGAGGATGAGGCAATATAACACAGATACAACCGCGCAAGTACCAGCTTAGCAAAGGCGTAGTTCATGAAATCAAATTTGGTGATATAGCTGTCATGTAAATATAAACAATTTTCCATATAGTGACAGGTATTTTAATACTGATTGGCAGTTTGAGATGTTCAAAAAGGAAAACCAATGGACATGATACTTGTTTAGTGTATATTTCAAAATAGGTTTCCTTAATTTCAGTCACATATGTTGTTGGTACACAGAATTGCCTCATTGAGGCAATTCCAATGTGCACTTACAACATATGTCCATTCAAAAAATGAATGTTTTTCACCAAAGAACAGGTTTTTTTCACAAACTTCTCGGCTACTTTTTATGTTTCAGTGTATTGAGCATGTAGAAATAAACAAGTTTTTGTGTAGTTTGGCATGCACCTGAAAGATAATAATAGATAGCCAATTGTATATTATTGACAGCTTATCTCTAGATGTTTCTTAGAATAAAATGCTAACTTGGTGGTTGCCTGGTTGTAAACAACAACACGCATTGATTCCTGTGTGGGGGAGGGAGGCCAGTTTGGACCCAAGGGGCTTGAATGGTACGACTTATGTAGGGGACCACTAAACATTGCTACATACTTAATAAAGTATAAGTCGTGTCAACTTGAGGTTTTCTTTAGCTCTGACTATATGTGGGTCGTGAGCCCTTTTTTGTTTCATCATAGTGTGTTAATTTGATTAGAGTGTTCTCCATGATGATACATTGCATTAATTAGAAGGCTTCCATGCCAGCTGAACATTTTCGTACATCAACAACAGTAGAACTTAGGGCGAAGATTTGGTACCAGTAAAATGCATTTTAGCCCCCACGGCGGCTTAGGCTGCTGTCCATTCTAAGGTGGTGGTTCTGTTGTTGTTGACTTTTTGTTTAATGTTACTCCCATTGCAGGAGTCTGTAATTGTTCTACGTTTTGTTGTACGTTACTTTATGTCCATTCTAGTTTTGCAATCATCTCGATTGGACGAGAGAGCTGGTTGCTTTGCTTTGTTTATCTTCCTGGTGTCTCGTGATTGTTGTGTGGCTCTTCCTCACGATGCAACGGGTTTGTCTGCAGTTTGTGATTGTGGTATTTCCTGATCATACTCATTTACTATTTTTAATGTTCTTTCCCACTATAATTCTATGGGAGCTATTGATCCTATGGTATGGCCAGTTTGAACCCATGGGGGTGTGATTGGCAGAATTTGTTTACTATGTGTCCATTCTAGTTTTGCAATCATCTTGAAGAGGAAGAGAAAGTTGATTGCTTTGCTATTATAGTCTAATAGATGTATTGTTTCTATAAATGCACTATGGCTTTTCCTCACGGTGTCGTGGGTTGGTCTGCAGTGTGTGATTGTGGTATTTTCTGATCATACTCACTTATTTTTATCATTCATGCCTCATGGTTTCAGACAAGAAGATTTTCCCATTAAAAGTCTATTGGGGCTTTATATTATTGTGGCAACCAGAGTTCCAATTCAATCAGCCCAAAAACCTTCTGCAGAATTTTCTCCTACCTGATGATCCTTTACATGAATTTTGATCACAATTGGCCAACTGACTTTAGAGATATACTTCATTAAAAATGTGAATGGACAATGACGACGACTGATGACGATGGACCATTGACATATTACAACCATGCAACTACCAGCTTAATAAAAGCATAGTTCATGAATTCAAATTTGTTGATATAGCTGTCATGTAAATATAAACAATTTGCCATATAGTGACAGGTATTTTGATACTGATTGGCAGTTTGAGATGTTCAAAAGAGGAAAGCCAAGGGACATGATACTTGTTTAGTGTATATATCAAAATAGGTTTCCTTAATTTCAGTAACATATGTTGTTGGTACACATTGGAATTGCCTCATAGAGGCAATTCCAATGTGCGCCTACAACATATGGCCATTCAATAAATGAGTGTTTTTTCACCATAAAACAGGGTTTTCACAAACTTCTCAACTACTGTTTTTGTTTCAGTGTAATGAGCTTGTAGAAATGAACATTTTTTTGTGTAGTTTGGCATGCACCTGGATGACAATAATAGATAGTCAATTTTATATTATTGACAGCTTATCTTTAGATGTTTCATTGGAATGAAATGCTAACTTGGTGGTTGCCTGGTTGTTATACCTCACTTGAACCTCACTTGAACCTTCCGTTTCGGGAGAGCTTATGAATGTCTGTTTTACCTTTTCACATTTTAATTCTATGGAAACTTTGTCAAATCAAAAGCGGATGTGCAGTGGTTAAAAAGAGTCTGATGTCACCAAACATCAACGCAAAGTTTCAGCACCCTTCCTCTGAGAAGAAGAAAAAGAATAGTGTTTCTATATTAACTATATTTGTCACATTGGCAACCAATCAAATTCAGACAATTATTACAGCACTACCCAATAAACATTTCTGCAAAAACAAAATTAAAATATTTCCAATGAGACAGCGAATCTCCACTTTTCCCACAATAAGTCTATGCAAACTTTAAGTTAACATAGCAACAAAAGCTGATTGGCAACAGCAATAAGAATAAAATTTATCTCATATTCTGTTAAAACTGTTTCATCTCTTCTTAGTCCAGTCATTTTACTTGAAAATTCGACCAAACCTCAAACAAATTCCTTCAGAAAAGGTTTTTAGATTTTCATTATCTATAAGGTCCATAGATTAACAGAAAAAAGTCCTCAAAAATGGCAGGCAAAATGCATTTGGGGGGGGGGGGGGGGACAAAAGGGGCATTTCAAGCAAATATGTGAAAAAATGATAATTTGTGCTTGAAGCGATTCTCTAGCAATATTCTTTCACTTTATTATTTTGAACTTAATTTATTTAAATTTTCATTTGATACAATATTTAAAAGGTACCAAAAAGAAAAAAGGGAAATATTTTAATCGCCAAATGCATTTTTTTGGGGGGGGGGGGGCGGGGGGGGGGGGGGGGGCAAAACCTGAAAAAAATAAATCAAATGTCCAAAAAATGATTATTTTGGTTTTAGATACTCAATTCTACACACCCCACTCACACTAGTGATTCCGCAGACATATCCTATCTTAAAGGGCAATCATTTCTGCGAAGAATGATTGATGTTTGCATCCTGTAATTGTTGGTTCGAGCAAACCATAACCTGTTATATACGTTACCCATTGAACGTGTAAAACACTCCTGACAGTTTTGAGTATAACTCAAAGCAGTTATATTAGACTTTATCTTTATTAAAAGTAGATTCTATAGTTTAACATTTAGCTACAAAAGCTTGCCTTTAGAAAATAAGTTTGGCCTCTAGCTGCGTGGTGTAAGTTACATTATTATGTAATATTTCCTCTAAATAGTTCAATGTTGGTTTACGTCTTTTGCTTTTGCACATATGTTTTATATCATTTGAAATATTTGTCAAATGAAATGACAAGTTAATTATTTTGGGTTTATTTAAAATAAAGTTTTGGCTTCTATCATTATAAACGTGTCTGTAATGAGCTGATAAACACCTTTACCCCAGTAATAGACGATACCATTTATATGGCAAACCATTAAACCAACTAGATGTTTTGCATTTTATGTTGTGTTTTCTGTACGCATGATCAAGTTCTACAAAATCACAACACTTTCACCAATTGTTGTGGGGTAGAGGACTCAATATAATAAGGCGTAAATAAAGAATCAGGACATGTAAAATTCCTGACCAAATATGACTTTGCTCAACAAACCTAGGGAGATCTGAAAACATATCTTACTTTAAAGAGTAGTCATTTCTGTGTTGAATAAAATTTGTTTTATCTGATGGTGTTATGTTGTAATGACTGTTACAATGCATTGACTATAGTCAATATTACGTCTCTATGTATATGGCTTTACAATTTCTTTAGCTTGAAATGACCAGTGATTTTTGTTTGTCATCGCCGTTTTGGCAAGATAGTATCAAACTTTAAAACAAAAATCATACAAAGTATTATTACCTTATTATTAATGGTTTTATGTTTCATCTCTGTTACGTATCTAACGATTGTCTTTTAATTGATTTTTTAAAAGCAAGAGTTTTCTTGTCATATTATCATTACCATCCCTACCCATCCTTATGAAATTTGCAATCTTATCCTAACTTAAATAGCGATTGTTGGTGCAGTAAAAAGAGATGTTTATCTGCTGGTCTAAGCCTATGACTGATTGTACACATAATTGCACTAGTCAACTTAGTATAAATCATTTGGACGTTTGTGGTATATATAGCTATAAGCAGTTAGACAATGCCAATATCATAAGTATGCTTATGGTCTAAAAGTTTGATATCTTACCTACAACTGGAATTCTTAGAGCCTGAATTTTGTGTTTTATGCAGCAACTAACACTGCCTCTGAATACTATTGCTGACTTATATTGTTAAGTAAAAAAGAACTATCCTCTTTTGAATTTTAAATTTTTTAGCAAATGTCTTGACTAACAGAATTACATACCCTTTAGTAAAAGCAAAGTTTGTGGTTTTATCTTTAATAAGTTGTACGCAATCAGTTTTTAAAGCTCCCTTTCCCCATAAATTGTGACAAAAATAATTTTGCAAAAGGATTGCAAAATATTTTAATCAGCTAGATTTAATGCATTTCATGTAAGATTTGGTTTGTAAAAAAATCATAACATTTTCAAACATTGCTGGGATCAGATGATCCAACATCATAGATGTTACTTTCGTAACACAAACTAATATATCTGGACAGCATCCAAGAATATTGTAACAATGGCTTGACTCATTCATATGTATCATTTCCGTGGATGTATTCTATATTTTCATCAATGGTGAGACTATTAAATACAATTTGCATTTTAGAAAAAGCAACGGTTATGTTTCTATTACTAATAACTTGCCTGCAATGAGCTTTTAAACAGCTTTACCCCCCCCCACCCACCCCCATTAATTAAACAAATAACACATGAAAGTTGTTATTCACCATGGCCCTGGCTTGCCTCTAAGTGAAGCGTGGTGATTTATGATGCAACCAGACAAGGGTTGGCTCATTTATAAAATTATTGAAATTTGAAAATACCATGTTAATGTTTTATGTGTTTATGCTAGCGACTTAAGAGGGTTCTGGGGGTGTTTGACAAGGCCAACAGGGCAACACTTTGTAAATAACGCAATACTTACTTTCAAACTTTCTAACTTAAAAGCAGAAGGATGGCAATTATTTGCGATTGGTTAAATTGTAAATGTGGCCAGGTGTAAAAAGATCACACCATTTCTCTCTTTTGTTGGGATAAAACGACGCAGTCATTATACTGGATGTAACGATGCTGATATGATATGCTTTAAAAAAAAAACAATTGGTAATACACCGCACCTAAGAATGTAAATATAGGAAGTAAACGATATATTACACATGTTGTTCAGATGAAATAATCTTTATTTTCTTTTTACAAGGTCAAGATATTTTGAGGTACGTTCTTGAATTTAGGGTCACTTTTTGTCTTTATATTTATATCAACAAACAGTGGAATGACGGAAAGTTATCTCATTTAGCTAACAACTGTAGTCAAAAAGTCACAGACGTCCTATCAGACTGCAACGAATCTACGCCACGCAAAGTCAAGTTACTGTTATAGTGTTATTAAAATTTAGGGTTAGCATTTTTTATATCTTTGTTCTTTTTGACTGCTGAAAGCAGAACACCACTTCGGTGATATATATCTTAAGCAGACTCAATCAAATAGTATGCTGTTTAATAGCTTGTTAAGTCAAATTGCTCAGATTATCTTGTAATCAATTTTCCAATGCGTTTCTTTATCATTCAGTGTTTCAATGATGCTGCAGCAACTCTAAACATCCTTCAAGAGTGTACAATACCTTGTTTGCGACATGAACACTTTTCATGTCACAGCTGCACTTTACTACATGCAGATTAATCAATATTTCCAGTGCTGCATGTTCATTAAGTTTTGATTGGTACACGGCAAACCACCTTCTGTTGCATCCAAGTAATTACCAATTCAAGTCTACACATGTATAAAAAATCAGGAAAATGAATTCTTCAGAAATAGAGAAGACCTACAATATTAGAAAACAGCAGACTCGGTTTTATTGAGTCTGTTCATGAGAACTAATGGAAAGTGCAACAATTCTCATGCCCCCTAACACCAGCTTAAGCAGTATTCTGCTTTCCATCAGAAACAAATATTCCCGAAGACCAGGATATGAAAAAATATCAACACTTTGTCAATGCACAGGGAGAAACTTTACCAACTTAAAAATAAGAAAGATGGCAAAGATCAGGAAACGATACAACCAAGTACCACACCTGACCCAGGATCCTTAAAGCCTTAAAGTCCAGGAGGCATTGTTGGTAGCATTTTTTCTTTGTCGAACAGATTACTGGCGCTAGCTTTATGCACACATTTATTTATGACCTTCATAAGTTTTTCCATAGAGATATGAATATATTTATTCTCTGTTTAATATGAGTCATTCTCTTTGCTTTATCACAGCTATTTGATTTGATTGCTCGTATGTGGTGAAACATCATGTATGTTAGAAAGTCTCCACGAGAGCTAAACATTTTAACAACAGAGCAAACAAAATTTGGCCAGTTAACTTTCTTTGAACCTAATGTGGCCTGCTGTGCCTTAGAGCAGGAACATGTTCGATAATTATATCAATACAATGGGCACCTAGAATTATCATAGTATTTGTTAAAAAGACAATTTGTTACTCACCTGGCATGTTGGAAATGGATAAATGAATCAGATATGGACTGTAAACATATCGAAAGCGTCATCATGTAAATAGTGGAAATGTATGACACACATTTGCTTCCATACATTACTTTTTCAAAAGCATCGCTTTTGAATTTAGATTTTAGCATATTGGGTTTTCAAACGTTTTATTTTGTTTAATATGTATTACTGGTGTGGCTAAAATATTTTTTTAAATATAGAAAAAAGAATAATTAAACACAAAAACGAGATACCAAAATTAGGTTCATGGCGAACAAATATTAGGAATATATGATAGCGTTGCGTTTCTAACTTTAAAATATTAATTTTGCGGTCAATAACTGTTCTAACCAATACCTACCAACATACTTAGATATCTCCCTGGTTTGATTAATTCAAAATATTCTTTTGCTTGCTTCTTTTACGCAAAAAAGAAATGTATGATTTTCATCAATCAGACATGGCGAGACATTTGTTTTCGTAGCGCGACATAATGTAACGTCATCCGATTATTGTACGGTGAATATCAATCGCCATAACAAAAAGCGCCGAAAAGTGCATGCTTTAAACTCTATTTATTCGAAAATGCCTGGATATTTTTCTGAAGACTTTTTGTGGGTTAATGAGTCATTAACGATCTACATGTTAACGCCAAAATGGTTTCTGAAGGAATTAGTTTGACCTTATATGGTAAATTGACTGGACTATCTCATACTTTTTGCATGGAAGAGGGTCTGGATGGGGGTCTGGTATTCAATATTCATTAAAAATTTAGCCCATTATTCATTTCATTAAAATTTTTGGGTTATTCATTAAAATAAGACCAATTATTCATTAAAATTATTTTAATACAATAAGAAGGGTTGCGACGTGACAAAATGATTTTTAGCATGATTCATTATCAGTGACCTAAATAAGAGTGACTAGAAAATCCTATGAAATACCAATGCTCAACTCAAATAACTCTGTCGGACATCTTACACAGGTAAATTGATATAAATTATCCACACAATTTGCTTTTACCGCAGTTTTGGAATACACAGCGTAATTCCTCTATTGTTTACCAAAACTTTTAGCATCTTTACAAACAACCATTTAGTATAATAACAACAATTATTAATCATACGACATCTTAGTTTATGAATATTGATAAATCGACACAGACCTAACCATGTTTGAAGCTTTTTTCGTCGCAGTGAAAGAGGTATTGTTGAAGCCATTTTTGATGACTTCCGCAACTTTCACAAAATTGGCCGATATTTACATGTTCATAACTCAATAGTATTAATTTTAACATTGCAGAAACATAGCATTTAGCAATATTTCACATATGTTTTTTCGATTGTTATTAACATGATATACCAATAAAGGATATTTACAACGTAGTGCACTCTTCAAGATATCTATAAATGAAGTGGTTTCTCAAGCTGTATCGCCATTTTGTGTGTGTACCATGAAAGGCGCACCAGATGTAAGTCACATGACACATGCCACGACATACCTATATGCCTGAAAAATGAAGTGTCCAGTCACTCTAATATAGGTCACTGTTCATTATTCACTAAAATCTGATCATTCACTATTCATTAATTTTTTCTTCTATCCATTAAAAAATAGGATTATTCATTATTTTTAGGCCCTCATTATTAACTATTCATTATTTTTGGCTCAGTATTCACTATTCACTATAAAAATGGCCATTATCCACTAATTATTATACCCCATCCAGACCCTAATGGAATTCTACAAACAGTATTTTGGACACACCCTTTCTAATTCAGTGAAATACATTTTTTACGCCAAATACAGTTGCATGCACAGCCATGTCTAAACAGTAAGCAGCTTTTTTCGAATGCAAAACCAAAGAAAACGTGATTCAGACATTCACATTATTCCTAGCATATCTGACACTAAAGATGAGATTGGAAGAACCTTGTGTCTCAAAACACTAATTTTTCCTGCAAAAACTATTTCATCTCTGGATAATTGTTCCTTTTAAGATAAACCAGTCCGTTGTGCATTACTTTATTTACATTCTAGTTTTCAATCATCTTGATGGGGAAGAGAGAGCTGGTTGCTTTGCTTAGTTTGTCTACCTGGTGTCTCGTGATTGTTGTGTAGCCCGGAGTTCCATGGTATCGACATCCTTAATACGTATCAATCATTTGTTAATAAAAGATAAACTTTAAAACCTTTTCTTTCTTTGATACTTTTACCGTAATATGTCCTCAAACTATTCATAATTATGAATGTTGGTCAATAGTTTCTCTGTGTTTACATTTCCTGCTGACCGGATGCCATGCTGGACATGTGACCATAAGGGGAGTTTACCATGGTATCGACATGTTAGCATGAATGCCATTTCTATGGGCAGTCATTCAGGCAAAAGGTTTGATACTTGGCGATCTTGTTGTTGAGGGTCCAATGAGGACTTGAGGTTTTCTTTAGCTCTGACTATCTTTGAGTCATGAGCCCTTTTCTTTGTTTCATCATGGTGTAGTAATTTGATTAGAGTGTTTCTCCATGATGATACATTGCATTAGTTAGATGGCCTCCACGCCAGCTGAACATTTCTTGTACTTCAACAACAGCAGAATCTAGGGCGAAGATTTGGTACCAATAAAATGCATTTAAGCCCCCCGGTGGCTTAGGCTGCTGTCCGTTCTAAGGCGATGGTTTTGTTGTTGTTGACTTTTGGTCTATTGTTATTCCCATTGTGGGAGTCTGTAATTGTTCTATGTTTTGTTGTATGTTACTTTATGTCCATTCTAGTATTGCAATCATCTTGATGGGGAAGAGAGAGCTGATTGCTTTGCTTAATTTGTCTTCCTGGTGTCTCGTGATGGTTGAGCGGCTCTTCCTCGCGGTGCCACAGGGTTGTTTGCGGTTTGTGATTGTGGTATTTCCTGATCATACTCACTTACTATTTCTAATATTGACAAAACATTAAGCAAAAAAATCAAATGAGCTTTAAGTAGCAGTATATAATGAGATAACACATCTTAATGAAATAACAATTTACAATTTTAACAAGTCTCATATACGGACCAGGCCTGCTTAATTTTAGTGTACACATGCAGTGAGAACACCTGGATTCCATTTACAGCAATCATGTGACTTTGGTTTGTCACCTGATTGGTCATGCAGACGCTTTTTCAAGCAGAAGAGATATTTTTGTAAACTGATTGTTATGACAAATAAATAAGTTGCATTGATATTGGGGGTAGGGACAAATAAGGCACATTGGAAATAAAAGTCCTGTGTTTAAACATCACTTGCGCTCACAAGTAAGTCTTGACATTTTTCTTCAAACTGCTGATCAGTGTGTGGATTGACTTTCTGGTTACTGAAGCAGAAATGTAAACAACCAATAGGTGGCGAGTCAGACGAAAGATCGTGGGATAACTAATGGTGTCGATATCATGGACATGTCGATATCATGGGAATGTATACTGATCGAAACTTCTAAACCGCCACTCGATATTTTCTCATATATCTTAACATATATGAAACATACATGGCTACAATTTACACTCAATATGGAAAAATCAAATAAACAGAACCTGTCAAAATTTCATTTTCATAAATTGAAATTAACATGCTCAATTGATAGACTGTATAAAGGCACCATCGCATTTCATTTTCACACAAACGCTAAAATTTGAACTCATTGCTTTAAACCAAGTATTCCAGGGACCTAAAGTAAAAAAAAAACAACCAAATTTATGGTGTTATAAATGGACATTATTGAACATTTTTTGGTTTTGCTTTTATTACGTAGGAATTTTCAGGTAATCCAAAATGTTCCTATGTAAGCCCATATGACATAAAACAACACAAGAATGCTTTATGCAGATGACATGTTTTTGTCCACAACATCATTGAAACTTTCTGATGCTGTAAATGGACATTATTGAATACTATCATGTTTATTTTGTAATAAAGTAGCAATTTTCATGCAATTGGGTTCTCCTATGGAGGCCCATATAGTCCTAAAAGAACAAAGAAATGTGTTTATGATGATGAAATGTTTTTTTGTATACAATATTATTGAAACATCCGTCACCCATTAACTGTGCACTGCACATCAATTTCGAAACTTCTGACGTTCCAATGCAGCATTTGTACATCACCGAACCAAAGTATGGTGGACTATACAGGACATTTTATGGCGTACGTAGTACTCAGTTTTTTGTCCATATTTCTCATGATACGAGTGCAAAAATGAAAAATGACCGACAGGTTGTGGTGTTAACTTTCGGCTCTATCAAAACATGTCAAACTTTTTGATAAATTATGAATCAGTCTCAACGAGGCCCCGTTTTCGATTGAACCCACAGTCCGACCCCTCTTTTTTATACTCATACAACCCAAACGTTGGCATTTTTTGTGATGAAATAAAGTTGTCGGATATTTGTCGATGAAAATACAAGTATACACAAGGTGAAAAACATTTAGTATTGTGCGCCACGTGCAAAACCAGTATTAGTACTCCATTGTTACGCATAAATGAACATCCATATGGAATCAAAATTTGTTATGGTCTATCAACGGATACATGTGCCAAAATATACTATGCCAAATATCATTTCAAATAGTTTAATAATAAATGAGCTATAGTGAAAAAATGTGTTTTGTGAACTGGCGGTTTAGAAGTTTCGTTCAGTATAGTACAGCTCTTCCTTGCTGTACCATGGGTTTGTCTGCAGTTAGTGATTGTGGTATTTCCTGATCATGCTCACCTACTTTTTCTGAATGCATGCATGCTAAGAATAAGGTGTTTTGCACCTTTTTCCGTTTATTCATTTGAAAGCAATCAACTTGGCAAGCCCTCCTTTTAAAAAGGAAAAAAATATTCTCAATTCAACTATTGTAAGGGAAAGAACTCTTTTTAAATTGTACCCAAGAGTTTATAATAGTTACCTCGCTTACAGATCTTCAGGAATTCTGGGTAATGACACACTTTTGTCAAATATGGCTGCCATGATGCAGAATGTGCCGGGAGGGTGAGATTAAACATGAATAAAACACCATTCTTCAATTAAATCGGAAAAGTTATGAAGCGGAGAAGAAAACCTAAGTAAATGTTCATCGATTCCACCAAATATTAAGTCACAGACGGACCTCATTGCAGCAAAATTAATCGATGAATTCGGTCTTCCGAAAAAGTTTAGTCAGTTGCCTCATCAAAAAGTTATTTTCTTGAGGAGTTTTATCAGGTAAAAGACCTTCAAAATGATGTGTGACGTGATGCCAACGATTTCTGAGGACGGGTCCACGGACCGGGAGTCCCAAGAGTCCGGAGATGACGCCAACTTCGAGCAGCTGATGGTGAATATGCTGGACGAACGAGATAAATTGATGGAAGCACTGCGAGAGTCCCAAGATTTACAAGTTCAAACTCAGTCCAAACTTCAAGATATTGAGAAAGAAAAGGAAGCTCTCCAGCGCCAACTTCAGTCCACTCAGCCTCAGGTAAATGTAAGGACATGCTTATTTTGTTTATTTTACTGCATGATTGTCACCCCACCCACTCCTAATCTCTTGAAGAATGAGGTAATCAGAGGAAGCCATTTTCCCAACATACATTAGCACTCTTGACCCTACATGTATGCTATACAGTGCTTTAATGGTCCTTTGTCGTGTTTGACTGTGTTGTTTTATTTATTTTGCCTCATAACTGTTCAAAAGTGAGTCAGAATTGCTTGTTGTAAATTTTGGTGGAGTATTAGATGTTGTTATTGATTTACTGCTCAGTGTGTGTAAGAAAGATAACTGCAGACCAATAGGCTCTTAGTCATGATTGATTTGTCTGTTTAATGCCGTTGATTGATCTCAAATTTATTTTAGTACAAATGAATTGCTCGCTTTGTATCAAAGTTTTTATTGGCAAATTTAAATGATTATAAATTTCCGGTCATATTTAATTTGCATGGTGTCTGATTTAATAATAACACTGTCAGTGTTCACCCTAGATATACAATCTGCATATTGGAGCCACCATGGATGGATGGATCCAACCACAACTTTGCCTTGTAAACCAGGGCTTGCAGGTTCAATTCCTGCTTCTCCAGTCTGTCCACATGAGCTTGAAGTTTGATCCTTTTATCACCTCTATAGCCTCAAAAGCTCACAGTGTCACTACATAATGACATTATGAGATTTTCGTTTTTAGGTTTAGAAGTGATAGGATAGAACTTCAAGCTCCTGTGGTCTGCCAGATGAGACTCAGACATAAAAGCTATGGCAGGGAGTATGGTCCCATATCTATAAGACCTTTGTTGGTCTTAACATGATCATAGCTGTTGACTGGGAGGTTGACCCACAAACAAACAAAACTTAGCAGACCATTCAAGCAATACTGTATCTTTTTGCAAAGCAATAATGATAACTAATTTCAAGTAAACCATTAAAATGTTAGGCCATCAGTCCAGACTGTATGTACCTTCATTAACAACAATTACAATGTACAATGGTGCTTTTTGCATTGAATGTCACTACTATTGATGCAGCTTTGCAATAGCCATTTTCAGACTCGCTACACCCTATAATGGGAGCGCAATGGCTCAGTGGTAGAGTGCTTGACTCGAGACCGAAGGGCCGCGGGTTCGAGCCTCACCGGCGTCACTGCGTTGTGGTCCTTGAGCAAGACACATTTATCCTAGCTTAGTACTGGTTCAACCCAGGAAGACCCGTCCCGCATAACTGAAAGATTGTTGAGTGGACGTAAAGAATCAAATCAAACAAACAAACAAAACACCCTATAATATGTATTTACTACCATTGTTGTCGGAATGTCCATTAAGACATTTGTATGCCCATTCTGACACAAGGAATACATGCACATAACTAATTATCTGTTTGCTGATAATCTTTGCAAACAGTTTGGACCCAGACCAGGCCCGACAAAATGCCGGGCCTGATCTGGATCAAAACTGTTTGACACTCTGATAGTATTTTTGAAAAATGTGATTTACGACAGCAGATGACAAAAAAGCAAGCAGTAAATAGTTAACACACACTATCCATTTATTGTGCATCCACTAATGTAAAAACTGAAAAATCAAAATTCATCCTAGTTAATGCACATGGTTTGTATACCTTGAGAATAGTTGCTGGGCTCTGAGGGAAGGAGATATCTCCATTTTTAGTCTAACTTCCTTTTAGAATCTTTCTGTCACTGTGTTATTTTATGTCTTTAACAATCATAAGTACAGGTTTGCTTTACAGTTACTGATAATATATGTCAAACAGAGTCAGACATATTAACTATCAGTTTGATCAATAATCATAAATGACTTCATGGTTTCAGTGTTGGTCTATTTTGGATTTAAACTCATTCATCCGCTCCCTCTGGCAAAGAATTACAGTCATATATAATTCTCTGTGAAAACTGCTGTAATCGTAATGTTGTTTACAACGGGGTTCCTCCAATTTGAGACTATGACCAAGGGTTGATGATGAGGTACACACGTAAAATCTTTCAGATGGAATGTCCTCCATGCCTTTAATTTGTTGATGGAATGATGGTGGCAACTAACTAAAATATTCAAAAAAGAGCTCTCTAGAGAAGTTGGCTGAACTTGCCACACACACTTGCAGTGTGTGACAAGGGCCAACTACATGTAGCCGTTACCTCAGCAGAGTATGTCAACCAGGTACATGTACATGTTACAGAGCTTGGAAACCATTTCAAGCTTGTTGTGGCCAACCAACCATCACTTAGCTCTGAAATGGGTCTTCCATCAATTGGCCCTGCATTGCCTAGGTATTGGGTGCATCTAAACTGAGGGTCTGGATCACCAGGGTCAGATAAACAAAAGTTTTGTGTTAGGTCCTGATCATCATCTTGGTCCAAACTGTGCAAGTATATAAGCAGATGACAAAAGTCGGCACTAGCAAGGAAACAATTAAGAATACATGTACGAGGGTCATTTGGAAAGTTCTTAGCACAGCATCATAACTCCACAATGCGTTGATAAAATGCTATCAAATATTACATTTTTGGAAACTAGAATTCAACTGCTACTTGATGGTTTGATTTTTGTTGAAAAAGGACTTGGCGTGCACGTGCAGCGCATGCTCAAAATGAGTAGGGGTTTATATACTGGCGGAAATTTTAAGCAAAATACTTGGAAAATAGCGAAGGAAAATCGGAGACCTTATTTGCGATCATGGTTTGACATATTAACAAGTCGGTGCCAACTTATTTTTTATTAGAATATATCATGTGATCACTGCTTGCACGACTACCACCTTTGTATTCCGAAAATGTTGACTAATAGAGAAATGGTAAACTTTCAAAAATAGGACTTTTTTCGAATATTCTTTATACTTTTACTATAAATTGTGTCACCACAGGAGCACGAAAAATGCCTATTGAGTATATGTTTTGCTTTATTTGTAGCGAACAATGCATAAAAATCATTTCGTCCCGCAAAAAGTGTGGCTTGTTTAGTTCTGTATTCAAGAAAATTATTCATAATAACACTACCCCTACTTTTAAAGAAGTGGGTGGGGTAACTTAACCCCTCACAATTTGTCGATGGCATAAGAACTTCTCATAGTATCGTGTTAACCATCACAAAATTGATTGATTTCTACTCTCAAGGTATTTTTAATTTTTTGTTTGTCACGGTTTTTTATCTTGAAATGAGCCAGAACATCAACTTGTAGCTAAACTTACTCTGCCCCTTGTAAAGATTATACGAGTTATCTTCCCTTTGTGCTGGTTTACAAAATTTATTTTGGTTTCAAAACTAAGAGCATGAACTGAGCTTGACAAAAATACCAACGCACGGCATTTTTAAACTACTGTCGATTATATATTTTGAAAATATGTGCATTGTGACATGCGATATTTAGTCGAAAAAATTAGCGCACTGCTTTGCTTTCTAGAAGGCTTAGGTATTGCTGTTCCGGTATTTAGTTATTAGAAACATCCAACTCGGTCATCAATTGTATAATAACTGTACCAGATTGTGGCCTACAAAATGGTACAGGATTATCTAATTTCATGAACTAATGTTAATGTTCTGCACACTTTTCAAGAGGTAAAATGATATATTTTCTACTAAAATTTTGCGTTTTCCAGTATACAAACAGTACATGTATTCACAATAATATTTTTTGTGTCTGCATTATAATATCCTCATGAAATTTGTGCCATTACATAGAGGAAATATAGCTCTTTAGAATGATACCAAACATGATAGGGTCTGTAAATCGGTTACTGAGATAAAAGACCATGCTAAGAACTTTCCAAATGCCCCTCGTATAATGTATCATAATACTGAGGTTATAAACTGTAAACACAGGGTTCATGTTGGGCCCATGGGTCTCATTTAGGGCAAAATTCCGGCCCCTATGGTGTTTTTTTTACTCTAGTCTGTCCCTAGCTTATTCCCTGAAATATGCAAATAAGGAAGAGGCTGGTTGGCAATAAGCATTTTTTTGCCTCACTCAATGAAATAAAAAGAGGGCATACTACATGTATGAAATAACAGGAGGGTCATGTCAGTGGTTGACTGGTTGTGCATTTCATAATCATTGTCCTGACTTGGCCATATCTTATGTGCTGTTTTGAATTATAATTTATATCCTGAATTTTCGTCGATGGATGCATCATAAGGAGATAATGTACATAGGGCGAGTTAAGCAAAAATTTTCAACGTAAAATTAAGATTATTTTTTTATCCATCAGTTTAAACATGTGTTTGGGGTGCTCAAAAAGAACCGTCTCTGTGAGATAATAACGCCTTTGAAATAACATGTACATGTCCATGTGTTTGAAAATTTTATGGAAAATGGAGCATTTGCTCTTTTGGAGCAAATGCTCCATTTTTCCAAAATATTTTTTTCAAAAGTATTCAAAACTTAACTTAAAACTTTTTTTGAATATTTGCAATGTTAATTTAGAATAGAAAATGATGTCATGATCTAAAAATAGCCTATGGAGTAAAGGGAGGAAACCATTTTTTTCTTATTTCTCAACCAAAACATATGTTGTGGGTACTCAAAAGAATGGTTCTCTTTGAGCACCCAAAACATACATTAAAACTGATGGGAAAGAAAATATTTCAATTTTCTGGTCAAAAATTTTGTTAATTGTGTGTTGAAACTGTTCAGGAGTTGAAAGGTTGTTGATGTGACGTAAAGAATCAAATTAAACAAAAAAACCCTCCTGCTCATTTTTGTACAGGTGGGCATAATCCCCCCCATGAGTTTTGCAACATGGACATAATCCCCCCCCCCCCCCTATGGAATTTACAACGTGGACATAATCCCCCTTTGCAAAGGACCTCTGACACTTTGATAGGGTATCTGCCTATTTTTCAGATGCTTCCCAAAACTTCCCTATGCATAAGATATCACTGGTATCCTTTTTAATAGGACGCTTGATGTATTAGGAACGCATTAAGGTTATAATTAGACAGGAAGATGCCTACGACAAAACAGAAGACACTACAAAAGGAGGTAGGGGTTGCAAAATTTGACTTAACCAAAACATTTAGAAATCAATTATTTTCCTGTGTAAGGGTATTATATGATCAATACTCGATTACAAAATACAGTGAAAGTATTTTAAAGTCCAAAATTATGAGCATTTTAATGACTATTTTAGTTGTTGTGTTTTCTATCTGATTTGTTAAGAAATATTTTGAAGTGCAACTGTAGTCCATATTCAACCTTGATGACAATGTATTTACCTGGTGCAATATTATGCAGCAATGTATCATAACCATTCATCCATGCGTAAAGTACACCTAGTCAGTGGCCATGTATTTTATGTGTATTGGATAGATACAGTATATGTGCAAAATAATCTACCAACTGAATTTAGTAAAAGGACAATTTTCATAATCTAAAAAAAAATATGCTAAAACGTTGTAATATTCCATGACTAATGGGTTATGAAAAGGAAGCTTACTTGTACTAATTATTTCCTTATACTGGAAAAAAAGATTTTCAAGAGAGCACACTAAAAATCCAAATGCTAATGTTCGGGCTCGCCAAGACGTCACATTTTGGGCTGTGGGATATCATTCCCCCCCGAGTCCCAGCTAGCTTTTTACATATATTATGTAAAATATGAGAACACACTTGCGTGCAAAAGGATTAGTTGGGACTAGGGGGGGAATGATGTTTTAAAAATATTTTTCTTTTTCCTATATGTATAATACAAAAAGTGACCATTTTAGCCTCAAAATAAAGCCGTACGTTTATGCAAATAGGAAATCAAATGCAAATTCATAAAATAGAGACCAACAGTTAGCTTATATATGAAGATGGAAGCATTTGATCGACTTTAAATTTTATCAAAATTATAGGCAGCAATACACTGTGATTCCCATTACCACCGTCAGAGGTCCTTGCTACACACCTGCAATATTTTGCAAATTTCATAAAAAGTTCATATGATAGGAAGTGGAAATGGTGGGGGCATCTGTGTCCAGTGTGCTCTATTGTTGATTGGTAAGCAGTGCAGATGGTGAGACCAATATCTACGAATGGCTACTATTGAACACCTGATTGTACAAATATTTACAGTAATTAAGGTAGTGCTGACAACTTATAACTGTATGCCTGCAACTAGCGGCGAAATTTGTCGTCTTCTGTAGATCTTTGCAAACAGTTTGGATCCAGATAAGGACCGACAGAACGTCAGTCCTGATCTGGATCCAAACCATTTGACCCTCTGATAGTGTCTCTGAAAGAATTTTTTAAAAAAAATTAATTTTGAAAAAAGTCAGCAGACGACAAAAATAGCGTGAAGAATTACACGTAGCCAGCATGCAAATAGTTAATGGCTCATATTGATTCAGTATCATATGTTGACTGTCAGAACTATTGCTACCGTTAATCGGTGATCTTTGGGATAAAATTTATTGCCTTGTGAGATATATATATATATACATCTGTATATATACATCTGTATATATATAATTACTATTGGAATTAAAGTTCTGGATATTTTTCGAAGACACTCTTTCGCGGTGCAGTGTGACAGCCTATGGCAATACCTTAACCCTTACAAGAATTTAAAGTGCTTCTTTGAAATAACTGACTACAATAAGTTGCAATTGCTGTTATATGTACTATAAGAAAATCCATTATTGTTAATTGCACATATATGGGCAGTCAAAACCAGGGGTGGTTTTAATCGGCGGTTTTAACCGGTTATAACCGCCCCGGTCAATACTCCAGAAGTGGTCATTACTGGTAGATTGGTGGTCGATTGACTTTTTTAGCGATCATTTAAAAAATGGAGATGTCTTTTGGGGTTTTCACTTTGGTGGAATTCATTAAAATGTACAGTAATAGTTGATGTATCAGTGCAAAAACTGTTTGGTCCCTGCCAGGTAAAATACCAAATTACAGTCAAATTTAGCATTTAAAGTGTGAAAACTGTATGAAATGTTGGTTACTCTTTGTCTGCATTAGAATCCTCTGCTGATAACCTTTTCATACGTCGTACAGACACACAATCCATGCAATAGCTTCTTTGTACAATACACACATACAATGTACAGTTCAGTCCATTTATAACCCATATAGCAATGCACCGTGTTATAAAGGAATACTTTTACAAAAGAATTACAGGAAAATGACCATCTGTTCTTGGTATCATATATGGTTTGTGCATCTGTTCTTGGTACCATATATGGTTTGTGCACCTGTTCTTGGTACCATATATGGTTTGTGCATCTGTTCTTGGTATCATATGTGGTTAGTGCATCTGTTCTTGGTACCATTTATGGTTAGTGCATCTGTTCTTGGTATCATATATGGTTAGTGCATCTGTTCTTGGTACCATATATAGTTTGTGCATCTGTTCTTGGTATCAAATATGGTTTGTGCATCTGTTCTTAGTATCATATATGGTTTGTGCATCTGTTCTTGGTACCATATATGGTTAGTGCATCTGTTCTTGGTATCATATATAGTTTGTGCATCTGTTCTTGGTACCATTTATGGTTAGTGCATCTGTTCTTGGCATCATATATGGTTAGTGCATCTGTTCTTGGTATCATATATAGTTTGTGCATCTGTTCTTGGTACCATATATGGCTAGTGCATCTGTTCTTGGTACCATATATGGTTAGTGCATCTGTTCTTGGTACCATGTATGGTTTGTGCATCTGTTCTTGGTATCATATATGGTTTGTGCATCTGTTCTTGGTATCATATATGGTTTGTGCATCTGATCTTGGTACCATATATGGTTAGTGCATCTGTTCTTGGTATCATATAGTTTGTGCATCTGTTCTTGGTACCATTTATGGTTAGTGCATCTGTTCTTGGTATCATATATGGTTAGTGCATCTGTTCTTGGTACCATATATGGTTTGTGCATCTGTTCTTTGTACCATATATGGTTAGTGCATCTGTTATTGGTTTCATATATGGTTTGTGCATCTGTTCTTGGTACCATACATGTATATGGATTGTGCATCTGTTCTTGGTACCATATATGGTTAGTGCATCTGTTCTTGGTACCATATATGGTTAGTGCATCTGTTCTTGGTATCATATATGGTTTGTGCATCTGTTCTTGGTACCATATATGGTTAGTGCATCTGTTCTTGGTACCATATATAGTTTGTGCATCTGTTCTTGGTACCATACATGTATATGGATTGTGCATCTGTTCTTGGTACCATATATTGTTTGTGCATCTGTTCTTGGTACCATACATGTATATGGATTGTGCATCTGTTCTTGGTACCATATATGGTTAGTGCATCTGTTCTTGGTACCATACATGTATATGGATTGTGCATCTGTTCTTGGTACCATATAAAGTTTGTGCATCTGTTCTTGGTAACATATGGTTTGTGCATCTGTTCTTGGTACCATATATGGTTTGTGTATCTGTTCTTGGTATCATATATGGTTTGTGCATCTGTTCTTGGTACCATGTATGGTTTGTGCACCTGTTCTTGGTACCATATATGATTTGTGCATCTGTTCTTGGTACCATATATGATTTGTGCATCTGTTCTTGGTACCATATATGGTTTGTGCATCTGTTCTTGGTACCATGTATGGTTTGTGCATCTGTTCTTGGTACCATATATGATTTGTGCATCTGTTCTTGGTAATATATGGTTTGTGCATCTGTTCTTGGTACCATGTATGGTTTGTGTATCTGTTCTTGGTATCATATATGGTTTGTGCATCTGTTCTTGGTACCATGTATGGTTTGTGCACCTGTTTTTGGTACCATATATGATTTGTGCATCTGTTCTTGGTACCATATATGATTTGTGCATCTGTTCTTGGTACCATATATGGTTTGTGCATCTGTTCTTGGTACCATACATGGTTAGTGCATCTGTCCTTGGTACCATTCAGCTATAATTGATGATATTTTTGATAACCATGTCATAGATTATTCTTCTAGATTGTTCTGACAGAGTAAACAAGGAACTTAATGCCCCTTAATGATCTTTGGAACCTAAGTGTTTACTTTCGCTTTGTTCTGTCTATTTATTATATTATTAAGATGAAAAACCATTATCCTTTGTCATGCAGAATATTGTAAGATTGCAACTCTGTCTAGATGGCTACAATGAGATCTTCTGCAGTCACAATTTAGGCCTTTTTGTACTGGAACCCGCTGAACAGCTCCAGTGTAGACCCTGGAACTATTAACTCTTTTAATTGATTTGATTCAATTCTGTTACCACTCAAATATAATATACATTTAGAAGTGCTCAGTCTATGGCACAGCATTGCAAACCCCCATGCTTTTTATAGCTTTTGATCCTTATGTGGACAAAGGGGAAGGGGGGCTAGGCCAAAATAAAATGTGCTCTTGCATGCCCCACTTGTGTAGACTAGACTAGTAGTGAGTCTTTCAACAAATATTTCTGAATTAGGCCAAGTAGTTTATGAGGAGAAGGCAATTAATGGATCATGGACAGACATATAGACAGACAGCTAATTTTTTGTTTCAATCTTGATGAAAGGTATGAACAGTGAGTCAATTAAAAGCTGAACTGCTTGAGTTTTGTTGTAAAATGGGGTTTTCACAAAAATTGAATAGCAAGGTTCCTACAACTGTTACATTATATTAAACAGGAGTCTACATTTCATAGTATTTATTTGAACGATCATTGCACTAGACACAGCACTTCTTTCTGCAGAAAAATGGCAATATATTCCTTGTTTCCCTATAAAAACATAACTTTTGGTGCTCATTGGAAGAGTCTCGGTAAGATGCTGCAATGAGTACCCACAACGTATGTTTTTGTACAGAAATAAGAAAAAAAACTCACTGTTATACCCATCTTATCACGGGCTGTGGTATCAGTTAGATAAAAAATTCAGGCGCCTAGTTAAGAATGCGTAATAAAAAAATCATTTTTCTTATTTCTTAACCAAAACATATGTTGTGGGTACTCAAAAGAACCGTCTCGATGAGACGGTTCTTTTGAGCACCTAAAACATAAGGTAAAACTGATGGGTAAGAATATATTCTAAATTTTAGGCTCAAGGATTTTGTTTGTCTCAGCAGATGTTTTTTCTTTGACTGGGTAGATCATTATCAACACTAATTGAAACATTTGATCCAAAGCAATTAAAAATCAATTAACTGGAGTCATCAAGTTGGGTATGTAAAATAGTTCAAAAGACTTTAATTGTTTTAAGATTAAAGCAAGGTATAAACCAGGCACACCTTACCCCTTAAAGCGACAATCACGATCGGCTGCAGCTGACGACAAATTTTGCGACATCTTTCCTAATTTTCGAAAGAAATAAGGAAGGATATTTCATGAGAATCGTCTGCCAGCAGACGATTCTCGTGAAATATCATGCCTTATTTGTTATTTTTGAAAAAGCGGCAAAATTTGAAATTGTCGTCTGCTGCAAATTATAGGTGGCGCTTTATGGGTTACCTGGTAAATGATGAAGCCAGTAGCAGGGTAAAATACAATTTGGGGCTGAATGACTGCTTGAAAATAAATTTATTTTGCAGTAGAATCGTAGCAAGACAGTCTGCTACAATATTGACAGTCTTGTTTTCTTGGGCACACACATCTTGGCGGAAATTCCATTCATATTACAGTCCTTTTAACAAAATTTCAAATCCTGCATGGTTGGAAACCAAAGAGTCAAAAATGACTCTAAATGATCCTACTGTACTGTACTGGGCTGCAGGGAATAAGCTAGGGGGGACTAGGGCAAAATAGTCACCCTAGAGGCTAAAATTTTGCCCTAAATGGGACCCAGGGAGAAGTGGGAGACTCCATAAAAAAATATAATATATATTTTTTTTTTAGTTTTTTTAGGGAGACTCATTTTCATTCTGTCATCACACAAATGCAAGGTGTGGTGACAATCCACTACCACTGTATAGTATTTCTCCTTCCATTTAATGACAAACAAAACAAATATATAGAGGATATTCTCTTACCAAATGCGGTGAAAAAAATCAGTATATTTCACAAGTGCATAGCATGAGTTAAAATGTTGATATTTTCACCGCAGGAGATGAAATATATTTTGATTTTGTCGAAAAAAAAGTAAATTTTCTTTTTATTTTATACTCAACAGAAATACAGAAAGCACAACCTAACTTTTTGCTTGGTTGTTTTTTGTTCGAATTGACTTTTGCAGTGTGTGTATTGGGTATAACATTGGGTGTAAACTTAGTTTGCACCTAGAAAATGGCTTAGAATCATATTTAAACGAATGGAATGTAAGAAATCAGCATTTAAAGAAAGTCTATTGGGTGTGACTTAGGGTAGGCTTCGTGTGCAAACTGGCTTTACGCCAAGTCAAACAGTGACGTCATTATGTTTGATGTTGATGTCACAACATGTGTAGCGTTATTTCTGACAAATATCCTTCACTTAAAACCTTTTGATAAAAATCCAAGTGCTAAAATCGCCCAAGAAAGCCTTATTTTGCTACAGTGAAAATATGAATTGTATCAGTCACTAGTGAAAAAATGCGATATTTTTTCACAGTAGAAAAATACCAATTTTACTCACATTTGATATGCATTGAATTCACTGCTTGTGATGAAATAAAAAGGTGTGAAAACTTAAGTGTGTGATGATAAATTCTGAGAATATTATTCCTACTCTGACTGTGACAATGTAGCTCTACGAATGTCCGCCTTGATGGCCAATGGATTTAATTTTTATCTGGATGTGCGATTGTTTGGCGTGGATTATGTGGTACACAAACTGATGGGGAACGGAAAGTATTTGGCATATTGTGTCGGGGTGAGTACTTGTAGCTGATCAAATTCTAAGGTTCGGTTCCCAGCACACATTTACTACTGACAGCAATAACCATAAGTTTAACTAATAATTATTCATTTATTTTCCATAGGGAACAATATGTTAAACACATACATATTTGACAACTTTACTCTAAATTCAATGTTTCTGCCAGATGCCTTTATCAAAAAAAAACATGCACTTCAATATCAACTACTGTCCCACCAGCCAAGAGTGACAGTGACATCATATTTTGTTTACAAAGTTATCAGGGACTTGGAATCGATAGATCACTTGTGTATTAATCCTATCATTAGGATAGGATTAATACACAAGTTATCTGTTGATTCGTGTTGGCTCAAGTGAATTCTGTACAAGTTAATGTTTTACTAAACAATTGTAAACAAAACATTACGTCACTCACAGTCACTCTTGGTTGGCGCGACAGTACATAGTCACTGTTCCGCCATATTGTACTTGTATTCATATTGATGAGTGACAAAACGTCGCCATGAGCGGTCAGTTTGCACTTGAGGACATTCAAATTTAGTTATTTATCACTATTTCTTCCAAATTTCATATATGGATTACTTTCATCAAACTCTTTCCCAAGATCGACTGTGGATATTTTCTGTCAGTTTGCACATGTGGACCCTCTAACTTGGTCTTTTATCACCCATTTTATTTTATGGACTACTTTTATTAAGATGGCCACCAAAATGGATATCCCCTTTTGACTGCAGGGCATTATGCGGGGCCCTTTGCGGGAGTCCAACTGTTCTAGTTGTTATTTATATTTACATTGTCCCATTGTTTTGTATATGCCATCATCGTCGCCATGTGACGCGATATTTAACCACAGACAATATTAATGGTTCAGTGAACCATTTTTCATGGTCTGGTGATTTTTAACAAGGGGGCCCTACCCCCAAATTGGGAAACTCCAGTGACCTAAGACAAATCTGAGAAGATAGAAAAATAAACGTCCTTGAGTGCTTGCTCCGAAGTATTCAGGTCAATTTTGTGGCATGATGTCGGAAAAGTAATATTGTAAATAGCATGGCGTTAAGTAATTTTGTGTTTGTTCTATGAATATTTTATGGGTAGAGGCTAATAGATGAACCATTACATAGTTAGATGAAAACTCTATCAGACAACCACAGGTTTTGATAAACAAAAAATTTCAGCGTAAAATTGTGTTTCTTACCCATAATTTAGCATATGTTTTGGGTGCTCATTGAGAAGGTTCTTTTGAGTATCCACAACATATGTTTTGGTTGAGAAAAATAAGAAAATTATTTTTCTATAACACACTCTTAACTATAAAGTCCTGGACAACTTCTCTTACAATGTAGGTTTTATCTAATGGGGAAACGGTACAGAAATTTTCTTGAACCTGTTTTGTGCACAGATTTTGAAATGATCAATTTCTGCTATATTTGAATTTGTGTCATATTCATGAGTATTGACTAATCATGCAGAATTGCACCAGTACTTGTGTTGATCAGACCCCTCCCTGCTGGCTAAAAATCTGTTTGATGATCAGACATATAATATCAGATCTTTAGGGTAAATATTATACATTGGCGTAGCTCCCATTACGCAGTTACGCATGTGCGTAACAAAAATAGTAACCATTCAAGAGAGGTCACCTAATGTGGTAAAAGTGATTTACCATATCACACCATATCTGGGAGCAAATTCTTTCCTTTAAGAGAAGTTTCCATTTTGAAAAGGGATGCAATAGAAGAGAATCACTGCTTGCTCCACTAGTCTCCCTTTGGTGTGCGTAATGTTTTCATCGTTCTGACTACACCATTGTCATATCTTGGTGATGCTGCAGATGTCATTTTCAAGAAATGTGGGCCTCAATCTTCGGGCGGTTTCTGATCAGGTCATGCTCAAACAAGGCCCCGAGGTTTTAAAACTTTTTTCATGCTCAACTCAGCTGAGGACCAAATTTATCCTGCTCATTAATTGTTGGCATTTTAACATTTATAAGCATGATAAATACAACATCTGAGAGACTTCTTTATTTGTTGGTACATGTATTTTAGTTTTTATGAGCAGTTGAAATTTCATGCGTGGTTGAGTTGAGAACGAAAAAAGTTTTATAACCTGGGCAAGGTTAGAGAGGCTAGTTTCGCTTGATGTGGCACTTTCCAATAAGCAATAACAAAGGCGCTGAACAGACTGTGCATCTGTGCAGGCATGTCAGGTTTTCTCACATCGAGGCCCATATGATTTGACATATCATGTGACAAAAGTCTACATGCAGAAGATTCGATCAAACTTGAATTTTTGAATATCTAGATTCTTTGCAAAAATAAGAAAGTTACACCCAAAATTTGTAGTCTGCAGGAGTTAAGGTGATTGGCATTTTAGTAACGTTTAAAAAATTGAAATCAAGCTGACTCAATATGCAGAATTTGAATAGTATGCAATTTTTTTTCTGTATTCAGTGACAGAAAAAAATTAGGGCTTGATGTTTTACACAGTCCCGAGATGATTTTGGCTAAATTGCCTGACCCTATTTTGTAGGGAATCGATAAATATTGCAAATAGTTGTCACTTGATTGTGCCTGGATAGTGTTATAGATTAATTGTATATGATCAAAGATGGCCGACAATTGTTTTGAACCACAGTGAGGTCCCTAAGGGAGTACCGAGTGTTTAGCAGTAAGACTATTAGCGTCCCTCGGGCCAATAATATTTGATAAAATAATTTTGTTTGGTCTTGATTGGCCATTGTGCTGCGGTATTTCATCCGGTATTTCATCCGTTAGTTCATATTCCAGGCTTTTAACTGATTACATATACTCATATTTTTCTCATTTTAAAAGAAAATGGGACTTCACATAAATGTGAATCCTCTCCAAAGAGAGGATTCACATTTTTTGGAGGGGATTCACATTAAATGAGAATCCTCATAAGAGAGGATTAACATTAAATGTGAAATCCCATTTTCTCTGAAAAATAAGGTTAGTCTATTGATCTTTACTCTGAGCCATCAAGATTTTATTCCAATTCAGAATGCAATTGTATAGCCATTTTAAGATAGATTTACATGTGTTTAGCAGATTCAGAGGTCGCAAGTTCAATCCCGGCCCGGTCCCATGCTTTCATGGAGATTGATCATGAAATAATTTCTACGGTCATGGCATTTGGTGCTGTGCGCCTTCGAATTGTCTGGATGAGACATTTAAAATGAGAACCCACAACATGTGTCTTCTTGAATCGATCAATGCAGTTGTTATCTAGAACTTTATATTTTGATCAAGGTCTCTATCCAAACATATAGCTTTGAAGTTATATGTAGGCACAAACACAGTATGGAAACAAACCATTCTAATCAAAACTTATCTGATTTCTAACTTGGTACAATCAAAAGTTAATGAACCATATTTACTCAAACAGCTAGTCCCTTCAGTTGCAACTTTCAGAAGCCAAGAAAAATCCTGATCATGATCTGATATCTGGGAATCTCTGGTTATATTTGTTTCAAAAAATTATTGTTTCTTTTGTCTGAAGATCTTTTTTTCTCTTACAAACAGTGCAGCCCCTGCATTTCATCTGGGTCTTAACTGTTTGCAAAAGTACCTGTTTAGGGGTTTCCCAAATACAATAGGGTTAAGCCTCGAGTGAAAGCTTGCAGGATTATTCCTCAATTCTGGATTCTGAGGCTAACTTTCCATAGGCTTGAATTCGCAGGGCTTTTTTCCAGCAATTTTGGGAATAGGCCCCTGACCAAAAATGGGAAAAAATGATTGACTTAACAGCGAAATTGGGAGAAATTAATGACATACATGTAGAACATAACAAGGGAGCAAAATATATCCTCAAAATCAAGTTATTTAAGATTGGAACATGCTAACCATGCCACTTAAGCACAAGTGTTTAAGTAAGTGTCATTCTGATATGGGTCATTGTTTCTCATAAGAAATACTGGTACTAAAAAAAAAATAAAAAAAAAATGTTTTTTGTTTGTTTTGCCTGTCTTAATTGGGAAAAACAGACATGGCATGGGGAAAAGGGTGGCTATTTTTTATTTGGAATGGGGCTGAAATTCGACCCCTAGAGAAGGGCAGAAAATGCCCTAATTCGGTTCTCAAATATGACCCGGAAAAATCTCTGACCTGAGGCTTATGCTTGTAGGGAAACCATATCTTACACTTTATAGGAATTTTTGCTGACCTTTCAATTTTTCATTTGCAGGAGCTTGCCTCTGTTACGAAGGAGTTAAACAACTTCCGAGAACAGCTTCTTGAGAGGGAGGAAGAAGTAACAGAACTAAAGGCAGAGAGAAACAATACCAGGGTAGGTTATATGATACAATACACGTATACCTGTGGGTCGTTTGAACTATAATTGTAAATATACCGGGCCTATAGCGCAGTCGGTAACGTGTCTGGCAACAGATGCGAGTCTTATTGCAGATCCAGGGGTCGCGAGTTCAATCCCTGCCTGGTCCCATACTTTTGTGGAGATTGATTATGAAATAATTTCTACCGTCATTCTCCTCCCTTTGGCTGAATCATTCAAGAAGGATTGTTGTCAGTTACAAGCGAAAGTATGTGCACAGAGTACTGGTTAACTGCTTGTTCTAGCTTGCTTAGGAAAAAAGTGTTGTTAGGTGAACTGACCGTCCCGCCATGGCCATAGCTGTTGACTTGGGACGTAAAGCAACAAAACAAACAAATAAACAAATAATTGTAAATATGCAGACGACAAAGAGCAATCAAAATTACCCAATATGCGAAGAGTTAAATGAATTACAGCTTCTGTCAGCTGATACATATAAAAGGTGCAAAATTGTCTTGAAAAAGTATAAGTTGATGAATTGGAATTATACAGGGCTCGCACAGGCTTGAAAAGTTCTTGAATTTAGAGGGCTTTCTTGAAAAGTCCTTGAAAATTAAATCTGCCTTGAAAAGTACCGGAAAATCACTCAAAAGCCTTGAAAAGTCCTTGAATTCTGCTATTTTCTGTAGGACTTAGCACTGTTGATAGAGACCTAAATCAGTATAAAATTGTTGTGCCTTTATTTGGTGCAGCATATGCTGCACCAAATAAAAGCGCAACAGTTTTATACTAATTTTCTAGTACATTGTACTAATGTCTCCATTATCTCAGTCTAGCTTTTCTGAAGAGGAATTTTAACCCTTCGATCAGTAGTTATCATTAACTTTAAGTCCATGAAAACTGTTGTAGAGGCTTTAAGAAGTCCTTGAAAAGTCCTTGAATTTTACTCATACTTGCCTGTATGAACCCTGCTATATGTTGTTGGTCATTCTTTTTGTATGGATGTACCACTGATTGTGTGACTGGTGTTATATTGTTGCACCAATATTTCATCTACACAAATATAGATCTTTTAATTTGATTTCAATTTTTGGAAATGTTCATGGAATCATGAATACTTCAGGTCTCTTGCAAAGTAAGTGAAGCCCGAAGGACTTTATGTTAACTTTGCAAGAGACTCGAAGTATTCATGATTCCATGAACAGATCAAAAATTGAATTTATTGCTTATATTTACATTTTACATTGTATTATAAATATCTTAAATTATTTTTAATTAAGAAATTAATACAGTTTTGTATCTAAAATATAAATGTATTAATGGTTGTGTTTGAGTGCAAAACGGAAAAGCCAGTATGAACACGGACAGCCATTGGAGCAAACAAGAAGCTTGCTGTAAATCACAACCCCAGTGTCACTTCTGACAAATGAATTCGATGCTCAAAGCGTATTGCACGAACTAGTGAGCTTGGCAGCTGTCAATCAAATTTGTGTAATTCATGAGGCTATGAGCCGTTGCAAAAATCTTAAAACTCATTAAAGGGTTGCTTCAAAAATATAACAATTAGTGTTTCCCCCAGCCCCCAAAAAGGGCATGGTAAAGTTTCCAGGAAAAGGGCACTTTAAGCGTGTGACAACAGGCTAAGAGGGCACTTTTGAACGCGCGGCGACAGGCTAAGGGGGCATTTTTTAACGCGCGGTGACAGGCTAAGATTTGCACTTTTAAGCCCAAATTGAAAATTGAATATGATATTGCCAAATAAAAATGTATGTCCCTTAGCATGATGCAGCTGTTATCTGTCCTTTTTAAATGCAAACTAAACTTCTTATTATTTACACTTATTTTAGTATTTTCAAACAGTTTGAATGGCAGTTTCTGGACATTGCTACTTCAGGCTTCAAACTGAAAAAACTGTAACTTCATTAGTTTTTGCCAGATTCTCATGATTTTTTTTACCAAAATGTAGGCCATTTTATGTAGTTTTAGAAAAGGGGCATGGCGCTGGAAAAAAGGGCATGACGCTAGAGAAAAGGGGCATGGCGCGGCGCCATGCTAAAAGTGGCTAGGGGAAACACTAACAATATCTCATCACAGATAAGGCCTCAAAGGGGTTCTTGCATGGTATGGGAAATTAGCATGGGAGTCTGCCCACGCTTGGATTTTGATAATATTATGTTATTTAATTGTCTGGGGTATAACTTTAATATTTATTGTGCGTTTGAGTTTTTATGCAATTCCATTGCTAATTTATGACGTCATGAATGATATCACTATAATACCTTAGGGTACCCAGTTACAATAATTTCTAAAGTAATTGGCATATCATGTAACGGGTAGAGAAATGTATTATTAAATAGCTATATCATTGATAAGTTCGTTGTTACTTAAAATGGCTTTGTATGCATTAGGATATTGGGTGGGCATTCATTTTTATAGCATGGTACCCCAATTTTCGACTGTATATTTTGTATTCAGTCAAATTTGGAATTAACATTTTTACAGGTTGTGGTCTTTGTCAAGATACCATTTCAACATATAAACTATCCATTTATGTTAAGAATATGTAGACCAAATTTCATGAAATTCAAGGACAGGTAACATATTTTTACAACTTGATGTAAACACATGGTCCTAATTCATCGAAAGGTAAAAAATACAATAATTATGCTTCAGTGTAAAACATACTTGAATACTTGCTTAGTTTGAATCATCATGGTAGTACGTTTATTGGTAGAAGTTGATATGTTCAGTGTTTTCCCCTATTATGGATTGGAAAAAGAAAAAACAACATTATTCTTTGATATTAAGTGCCACAATTCTTATTTAATGAAGTGCTTACTCAATAATATTAGCCAAAATGAATCAATATGTTGACACCTGTACTTAACACATCTAGTTTCTAACATTAAAACTACATCTAGCCATTGTTACACTTAATATGTAACATCATACAGAAGAGAAACCTTATGACAAGTCAGTTCATACAGGAGAAGAACCTTATATCTATGATTTTATAATTGTAGGACTCATTAATAAACCTGCTTCACAAAATAACCCCTGTCAAACCTTTTGGTTAAATTAACTATTTTGGTCGCAGATAACTCTTGCCTTCAAAGGTATTGCTAATTTAATGCTTAAATCTTCTCTGTTCATTCTGTTTTGTGAAACTGATGCTGATTTCCATCAAATAGCAACATTTATACTTTAGCTGGCTGTATATTCTAGGCATACAGTTTTGTTTCTGGACCTCACTTATTCATGTAGAACACTGTTTTATGATACCTTTGATAAGACTCTGTTACACGTTATCCTGGTCACGGCACCAAAATGTGGTTTCTCTAGTTCAGTTGGAATGTAAAGGAAATATTTAGTCTTCCTGTTTTCAGATGTTTATTGTTAGGATATTATGTTTCTTAAACAATATCATGCAGGACTTGAGGAAGTGGTACACATTGTCTTGGCCCCATAGTGCCATGACACAGGGCCATGACCTTCTGACCATTGAATCATTTAAAAATGCCTAAACATGTCTTTCTATAAGAAAATTTGAAGTAGATTTAAAAACAACCTCCTTATGTCGAGTTATTGATTCATTTGAACTAAGTAATTAATTTTGCTAAAACTGATCTATACCCATAAGAGGTAGGAAATGATAAAGTTACCGGTTTTGGATTTTCATGATATTTGGCTCAGGTCAGCAGTATATACACTGACCCAAAATGAAAACTTTACACTTTATTTAATTGAATAACTGTTTTGTTAGTATACATGTCGTTGTAAGATTTACGCATACTTATTGCGACTTCGTCGCAGATAACGATTATGCATTTTTTATTCAAATCCCAGGTCTATTCAAGCGTCAACGCCTGAAAAACGTGATCCTTACCTTACACGTGCTGAGGAACAGGCGGTTCATTAACAGCTTTAAAACCGACAAGAAAACATTTGCAGCTGAGCACTGGTAATAAAAAACAATTCATTGTTACAAAACGCTTCCATTTAGTGACGGTACGTCTTTCAAAAGATCAAAGAAACCAATTTTTTGGCGTGCTCAAGGCGGTGTCTACGGTAGATGATATCGCGCATCATTTGGGATGCTCTAGACATACTATTCATTATCTTATGAACCAGTACAACATAACTGGGTATGTCAGAGTTCGTGCAAGACCTGGTCACGCACGTGTGATGACGTTACGTTCTTATCGCGTTAACACGTTAACTCACCCACGTGATCGTTTTAAACGGCAATAAGTTTCGCTGGTCTTTACGGGGCTCATGCACATAAGATAATTAGTCATTTCGTGCAAAATAACAGACCTGGAATTTTCCAGCATGACAATACAAGGTCTCACACAACACGTAAATAATCACACAATTCCATGCTATAAATAACGTCAACCTCTTGCCCTGGCCTGCTTCATTCACAGTCATGGACCCCATAGAACACGTATAGGATGAATTGGGTCCGATGCCCAGGTCCAATCATCAAATGGATGCGCTAAATGACTCAAATATGCACCTCTTTTAGCATTACATACGTATCCCTAACGTGCTCATACAGCGTTACGTAAATTCAATGAGGTGACGTGTTCTGCTAAACATTCGTAAAAATTATGTAGGTCACATTGGTTACTGATGATCTTTTTAACATCACTTAAAGCACGCTGTCAGTAATTTCTTGTTTCCAAAATCTGTGTGACTGGAATAATTGTTTTTAGAAATTTTCATTTTGACCCCTCTAAACTGAATCATTCTTAAAAAGTATGCAATTTTTGATTTTCATCCAATATTTTTTTAGAGACATCGACAAGACATAGAACATTCGATGACCGAAAAAATTAACCCCGAAACGTAATTTATCACCAAAATATATACTTTTGAATACTGTGTAAAGTTTTCATTTTGTGTCAGTGTATATGGCATGTTTTTGTGATAATATGATATCTTGACAAAGACTAGAACATATCCATCTTTTGAATTGAATGTTGAATGTTTTGTAAATTTTTGAAAAAAATATTGAAATTTTACAATCACTTCTTCTGAAAACGTAAACCATAATTTATCCAAATGGTTTCGTGGTATTGAAATAATTTCTATGGTATTTTGGATTCAATCTAGATGACAAATCATAGAAATAAACAAAACTATAGATTTAAGACATGGAAATTTAGAGACCGGTACCACCTCAAAGGTGGAGTACGTCAGGGTTGCTTACTAAGCCTTATTCTTAACTATCTAATTCGATAAATACATTTTCATAGTTCTTATATAATGAGTTATTAATATGCAAAGTTTGAAGAAAATCCATGCATGGGCACAGATGAAAGTACCCCTTTCTTAAAAAAAAAGGGAACCTGAGTAAGGTATTGATAAACAACAATAGCTGATACAATCTATAGTTCTTTAATTTCTCCAAGAGCCCATGCAGTCTCCACATGACCCCAGCTATTGGTGGGACGTTAAACACAAAGACAAGAATTTCTGAAGAGTGGGTGGCTTAGTGGTAGAGAGCTTAACATTTTTTGTGCTTCAACAACAGCAGAATCTAGGACGAAGATTTGGTACCAGTAAAATGCATATAAGCCCCCCAGTGGCTTAGACTGCTCTCTGTCCTAAGGCGGTGGTTCTGTTGTTGTTAATTCGTTGTTGATTGTTACTCCCATCGTGGGATTCTGTAATTGTTCTATGTTTTGTTGTGCGTTACTTTATGTCCATTCTAGTTTTGCAATCATCTTGATGGGGAAGAGAGAGCTGGTTGCTTTGCTTAGTTTGTCTTCCTGGTGTCTGGTGATTGTTATGTGGCTCTTCCTCGCGGTGCCATGGGTTTGTCTGCAGTTGGTGATTGTGGTATTTCCTGATCATACTCACTATTTAGACTTGAGGTCAGAGAGTTGCAGGTTCAAAACCCACGAGATACATTGCGTTGTGTCCTTGAGCAAGACATTTTATCCTCTGCTTAGTACTGGTTCAACCAAGGAAAAGATATGACTTAAAAATAATTGTTTTGGACATAAAGCATCATAACAAACTAACAGGGATCAAATTTAAGATTTTGATCTACTTGCTAAAAATAGCAAGTGATCATTTCTCTTACTTGCTGCAGATGATGATCAACTTGCTATAATTTACTACATTTTTCGCTAACTAGAAAATTAAACGAATTCAATTAGCAATTTAGCATATGTATTGACAAGATTGTTTGCCAACTTTTTCCCCCAAATATTATCGCCTTTCTGAAAGCACATTTTGTTGACCTTGCAAACAGTGTAGATCCAGATCAGCCAGCTTCTTCAGAAGCTAGCTGATCAGAATCTACACTGTTTTTCAAGCAGTATATGCTATGTTACATATTAATTTTGAGATTAGTTGATCTGAGAGTAACTAAGTCACTTGTATTCACTTGCTAAAATTAGCAAGAGGTGATAATTAAAACTTGCTTTTCTGGAAAATCTACAAGCAATTTGCAAGTTAGCAAGTGCTAAATTTGACCCCTGACTAGCAAACCAAAAAATAGTGGCAGAAGAAAATGTATGTTAATAAAAATTTTCGAATATTTCCTGTATTTCAGTTGTTGTTAGAGCACCTGGAGTGTTTGGTGTCACGTCACGAAAGATCTCTGAGGATGACGGTGGTGAAGAGGCAGGCCTCATCCCCCGCCGGCGTCTCCAGCGAGGTAGAAGTCTTAAAGGCCCTCAAGTCTTTGTTTGAGCATCATAAAGCTCTAGATGAAAAGGTGAGTAATAATCATAATTATGGGAAACTTTATATGCCCTTATTATGAATGGGGGCTAGATATTTACCATTATCAGTTACCTCTCATATTAAAGCTGCATACTCTGCAACTATGAACATTTTTCGAAAAAATTTATTTTCTTTTTAAATCATTTGTAAAAGTAGAATTAAGCTATGTTTTCACAATAAAAATGTTCAGTACAGCTGAAAACTGCATGGAAAAGTGAATTATCTTATCAAAAAGGTGTATTTTTCTCTTGTTGGTAATTATTTGCGTCCCTCCAATAATTATAGACCGTTGAATTTTAACATAAATGCAGTTCTTTTGATAGTGATAACTTGTTAAGATTAAGGAAAATGGTAAAATGTTTACCTGAATTTGAGTATTTTTACTGCGTTCTTGAAAAATAAAAACATTATTTTTAAAATTAGAAGATCAAAAGTTACAGACTATGCAGCTTTAACTGCATTGATGCAAGTTGCCTGATAAACGTTGTCTATCTCACGGCATTTGCCTTTATCAGGTCATGATGACGTTGCACTTTTTGAATGACGTGGCTAATGACGCTGAATCAACACAAAAATCGAAAATTACATCATAATCCCTAGTTTGAAGAGTGAAACAATGGGTAAACTGATAAATAGAATACCAGGTTCGCGTCTTTTGATATCAAGTTTACCAGGCTCGGCAAGCCTCGCGATGTCAACAAGCGTTCTCAAAGCCTTGTCTGGTAAACTTGATATCAAAAGACACTCACCTAGTATATTCTATTTCTCAATTTTGATGTTTAAGAATCTGTGCCGGGAACATCATGATTTTTGTTACGAAATTTTTCAAGCAAAAATAGTATACTTCATGGATGGTCTCACTGGTAATTTTGTGACAAGGTGTTTGTTCAAAGTACAACTCGGGTTTGCTCAATTCTGTCTGTCCTTCTGTCCATTTCTAGTTTATCAGATACATTTCGTGTCCGTGCCATAGCTAGTACAAGGGTGTACCCAAATCATTATACTATAATTTCTCAAGATTATTACCCAAGGCATGAAGATGTGTCACACACAACACTTAGCCACCAAATGCAAAGGTCAAGGTCACAACTGCAATTCAAACCATGTCAGTCATGCTGTAATCCTGGGTTTGTGTGCGAGTCATATCTTCTAGAAGGGTAGACTAAACCTTTGACAATAGATAGTATTTATCAATGATGTCATTTAATTTCAGGTGCGAGAGCGGCTACGAGTTGCCCTTGAACGTGTCTCAACATTAGAAGAAGAATTATCCACTGCCAATCAAGAGGTATGATAATTATTTGTCTGAAAAAATGAAGGTTGTTGGAACATACATATTGATACCCCTGACATTTATGCTGACAGTTATATAGTTTTCGTCTTTGTGTTCGAGGACATCTTAAGATTTTTCCTTTTTGTATATTTTGAACAAGTTTTTACCATGGAAGCAAAGCAGTCTGATCTGGGTCCATAATGTTTGCAATATAGGCTACCAGCATAAGCAGACCAGAGAGCTGACAACAAAAGTCATGACTGATGGGAAAAGGGTTTATTATTTAATAATTATAAATTGTTGTCATTTAATGTTTTTACCTGAAAACTTTTTTTCCAAAAATTAAACAGGGTATCGTTGTTTTATCTCAAATCGGGATCATCTGCCAAGGCCCTTTAAAGGGATAATATACAAAATAAAGTTCATGCATTCAATAAGGTAAAATCATAAGTCTTACTTTTTTTTGTGGGGGGGGGGGGGGGGGGGGGGGGGGAAGAGGGGCATTTGAATATATGCATCAGATGTAAACAGCAGACAACATTTTCAGTACAAAAAAAATATTGCTATGATTGGAAGGGGCCCACTGTTGTGGATGATGCCCCTGCACCTGCATGGATTATGATGATATTGGTTAAATTCAAGAATTAGCAAAACTCTATGTTTGGGCTTAAGGTAGTGCCGGACCCATGTCAAAAGATAACCTTACTTTTACTTAAAAGTAAGAGTGTAAGAGTTATCGTTCCTGAATCTTGTTTTTAAAAGAGAATACTTATTTGTAAGACGGTAGACATTATTCTCCCCTGACAACTCTTTGATGCTTGAAACGTAATACTGTAAGTATTTTGCTTTCACAAAAAGAAGGAATGCAAGTATTAGCTTTTAAAAACATCACCCAGAGTATGAAGTCATTCAGTATTTTGATGGTTAAAATTTGCGGACCGTATAAATATACATACTATATACATGTCTCGGTTGCTATTTCTGCATGCTGCCACTAACCTAAGACCCACTCCCACCCCAAAAAGGGGGGGGGGGTTGTAGACGTGCACATGCCTTGTATGTGACATTCTCATGTTTAGGTCCCATGGAGGTACATGGTCACTAATGTTTTATTTAGAAATGACGTAACTATTTCAATTCCCTTATCACACCGGATAGGCAGCAATAAAAAACAGTCTAAACAATCGATGAATGCTGATAACAAATTGCTAGAAACAGTGTTTGTGATTGCCATTTGTTGCCCATCGGACTACAATCAACAATCAAAAATTCTGTCACTTACAATATTTAACTACGTGCGTTGATAGCATTAACGTTTTCGATTGCCGCCTATCTAGTGTGTTTTTGATATACTGAAGACGTAGCCAAAACAATCTGATACAAGGGCTAGGAGTTATTTCATGTTTCTGTTGAAAAAATTATTTTGTTTCCTTGCATGTTTCATGATGATAAAATGGACATTTCTGCATACATTTTAATAAAATTAATTGGAACTGCATGTGCCTGAAAGGAAGATATATGACAATATAACATTCTTTTATGTATATTAACGGTTGGCAAGCATGGTACAGATGCGCGGATCCAAAAAATTTCATCAGGGGGGGGGGGAGGGTCCAGGTCAGTCTGACAAAAAAGCTCTGACAACGATTTTTTAGTCCTCAGCTTATTTTACAGAAGTCAAATGGTCAATTTCAAAGAAATCTATCGTTTTTCAAGGCTCCAGATGGGGTCCAATTTTTTCCAGGGGGTCCAACTTTTTCCGGGGGGTGTCCAATTGCTTATTCCCTATAGAAACCCATTTAATTTGTGATTTTCAAGAGGGGGTCCGGACCCCCTGCCCCCCCCTCTGGATCCGCACTTGGTGCAGCCCTCACAGCTTCATGGTTAAGGCTACAATACATTATCTCATTTGGGCTTGGCAAACGTTAATAGACAGAAGAATGTATCATCCTTTTATTGTTATATACCTTATAATAAGTGTTTACTATAGAAACTTGAGGTGTTTCAATCGCTGACAATTGTACATTTTATTTAATAATGTGTCATATTTTGGTTGATCGTTGACCAATCACTGACCGCGGGCTTTATTTCCGATAAAACATGACTGCAGAGGGCTTAATTGCCATTTCAACCTGCTCACAGATATCCTCTGCGAGTTAAGATACCGTCGCCTATGCTTTATTGAGAAATGACCAAAATATTCAATTATCATAAGATACGGATAGTCGGATAGGCGACAATCGAGAAGGCTCTGAACAATCGATGAATGTGGATCGCAAATCGCTAGAATTTACCATTTGTCGCCATTCAGGCAAACAAACTGCAATCCAAAAAGTCTGTTTCTGACGGTATTTGATCTACGTTCGTCGATAGCATCAACGTTTTCGCTTGCCACCTATCCGGTATGTGTATTGATACAATGAATACGTAACCAAAACAATCTGAAACAAGAGCTAGGAGTTATCTACATTTTTCAGTCATGTTTCTGTTGAAAAAAAAGTTTGTTCCACACCGGATAGTGAGCAATCAAAAACACTCTTAACCATTGACGAACGCGGATCAAAACTCGCTAGAAACAGTGTTTTGATTGCAAAGTGTCGCCTGTTCGATGAGTGATGGTGATAAAAAAAACTATGATTCTAACTATTTTTGGTCTATAATCGTTGATAGTATTGATGTTTTCGATTGCGCCTATAAGGTGTGGTTTTGTTGTATGCTTCACGATGTTACGGTGGACATTTTTTTTGGAAATGCTTTTTGCTTGAAAGGAAAGTATTCTAGAACATTTTGGATACTGTAAAGGCAGCACCTCATGACTGCCTTATTAGTCTACTTTAGACATAGGTAAAATCTGAAAATGAGGCGTTATAACAACATTCGGAAGTGTTTGTTTATTGTTTAACATTAGTATAGAGGCAAACAGTGTGGACCCAGATCAGACTGCTCTAGATCTACACTGTTTGTTTAAGAGGCTTCATAATATTTCAATAGACGATAAAAACATACGATTGTGTTGTAATATACGCTTTAAGGGTAAATAAATGTGGGTTCAGTGCATTAACAGACAGGACTTTCATGAAATGCACGCAGACCTGCGCGGCTCAAGCAACTTTTAAACGCTTAACCAATGGATAGAACCTGATTTCCATTCTTGAGCAGTTGAAATAACCGAACCACGCCCAGATATGAAAATTAAAGTTGCTACCTTTACAGTACCCAAAAAGTCCTATAATATATAACAATGACAATATAACATTCCTTTCTGTATATTAACGTTTGTCAAGCCCTTGTGCGATAATGTGTTGCAGGCCTCACCGCTGTGTGGTTCTGGTTGCAACACATCACATTCAGGCTTGCCAAACATTAATACAAGGAAAAAAATGTTTTATCCTCTTTTTGCATATTTGTAAGTTTATTCTTTAAATGACATTTAGATCTGTGCATCAGGAATAAAGCTATAATTTTTAGCTTTTATCTACATAAATCCTACGTGTAAGAAAGCTTCAAAGTATCAAGACATGCTATAGCCATGCTTTAATGAGAATTATAATGTAATGTGCTGGGTCACATATGCTAGGTCAAAATCTTTTTTTTGTCATTTTCTACGCCCATTTGTCAGTGCTAAATCAATAATAGCTATGTCTCCGCCCAGTGATATAAATAGGGCGTAGACAAACAAAAAAAATGGGTGAAAGGGGAGACAACACTTATTATAGTCTTTATTTTTTTCAGGATTTTTCAGAAAAGTCACCAAAACAAAAAAACGAGCACGGTGACACATATTTTTTATTCAATCATTAGATTCTTCATGAAAATATCTTTGTAAAAATATGTTTTTTGTTGTTCCAGTTACATTCTCTAATATGTTTATTTTGAATATTAATGGTTTTTTTGGCATTTATTTGTTTGACTTAATTAGGATTTTGCTTAATAAATTGTGTAAATACATGCTATTTCACTATTTTTTGTTTTTATTTATATCTCTGGTGTGAGTAGTATTTGTTCTGAAAAAAACTGTATTGCGTTTCTTGTTAATTTTTTAATAAAATCTGTGTTTGTTTATTTCAAAAACCTGCGATTTTGCAGTTTTTGACATCAAATAACTTTTTAAAAAGAACGGTGAGGTATTGTTTTTTTTGTCTTAGATTATAAGTATAAGTCTATATTATAATATATTAAAAGATGAAACACTTTTGGACATATGCCGGTGAGTCCCGTACTACCTTAACACCATATTGGGTTAGTGTGCCATGCTACAGAAAGCATTGCGTGGGAGCTATTCAAAAATACATTTCCTATTCACAGTAATTATTTGATGATATAATCTCGTGAGGTTAAAGAACTCTCATCGCCAGCTAAAATTGGTCCACACGCACATAGGTGTGTACTTTTAGATGGCGAACAAAAAACAGTAAATTTTGTTAACTACGATGGCACATCCAATCAATGAGGGTGGGTGGATGTTTTGATATATCAGGGGTGCTTATTCAGCAATATTAATACCCTTGAGCATAGGTGTCTGTTCGCGGTCTATTGTTACAGCCTCCAGATAAGAGTGCATGATGAATAATTAATTTTCTTATTTCTCAACCAAAACATGTGTTGTGGGTTCTCAAAAGAACCGTCTTGGTGAGACGGTTCTTTAGAGCACCCAAAACATGTGTTTAAACTGATGGATAAGAAAATATTTACAATTTTACGTTCAAAAATTTTGTTTGACTGCAACAGAATACTGATATTTCTGATAAGTTGATTTTTTCAAGGTGTGCTATTGTTTATACAACGTATCTCTAGACAAGACTGGTAACCAGTCTGCTAATTTCCTTATTTCTCAATGAAAACATATGTTGTGGTTACTCATTGGAAGTGTCTCAGTGAGACGGTTCCAATGTGTACCACAACATACATTTTGATTGGCTATTTGAAAAAAAAATAACATTTTTCGGTTGAAACTGACTCCTTGTTTAGTACTTCCACATTTTCAGGCCTTTAGTTAAGTGTGAGTATTACTAAATTAATTTTCTTACTTTTCAACCAAATCATATGTTGTGGGTACTCAAAAGAACCGTCTCAACGAGATGGTTGTTTTGAGCACCCAAAACATATGCTAAAACTGGTGGGTAAGAAATTATTTTCAATTTTACACTCAAAAGTTTTGTTTATCTAAACCTATGATTTTGTTATTAATGATTGATGGATTGATCATAAAGAGACAGTATTGATCATGTGACTGATGCAACTAATGAATTATTTGCATGTGGAACAAAAGTCAGACTCCATCTTTATCATGCTGTGTCCATTAATAGGCCACACCCATTCTCAGTTTTCAGCCAATCAGGTTACATTATGCAAATATTTGGTTTTAGATTTCAAACCGATTTGGTAAACAGTGTAATTCAAGATCAGCCGGCTTCTGAAGAAGCCGGCTGATCTTGTTCTACACTGTTTTTGATTATTGGGACATTTAGGTACGGCAGGTGAAGAGTTGATGACTTTTATTGGTACCAGTTGTTGAAATAATTACAAAACTTTTTTTTGATTATGGGTGTCCTATGATGGTGATAAATTGATTGGCGCACCTCTGTCTGCAGGGATTTTTTTCGCAATTTTGGGAAGTCCCGAGGGCCTTTCAGCTTGGGAAAATTAGCTTGGTAAACCCCTAAATTACGAAATTTGTTAGTGCACAATTACGGCATTTTTGGTCAATTAAAAAACAAATTGGCTATTACACATACTATTGTCATTATAAGATGCAATGATAGTAGCATGTAGTTTGTGTGTGTGTGTGTGTTGACTGAATGAAAATCCCAATCTTAAAAATAAATAAATAATTTTTTATTTTTTATTTTTTGTTTGTTTGGAAGATTGTTTTTTTTTTCAAATTTTGGGAAAAAAGTCACCTAAATTCCATTGGAAATGGGACCAAATTTCAGCCCCTGAAATGACCAAAAAAAAATCCCTGGTCTGCAATGTACAAGTCGCTCAGATGCTGCCCTATGGTGATAATAAATTGATTGGCACGTGCTAGCACCTCTGTCTGCAATATGCAAGAAGTTCAGATGCAGCATATTTTAATTTTCAAGATTACATCTATCTGTATATATATTTCTGTTCAACTTTTCGCATTTGAGCAAGGTGTCCCATATTCCCAGCATTTATCATACATCACAGAGTACTAAAATATCTTAAGGGGACAAAAATTCCACTCGTCCGCTCGTAAATACAAGTGAAATCTAGAAAGGACGAGTAATTCTTCCCAAAGCACTCGTCCTGTAGGACGAGTGCTTTTGGAAGAATTACTCAAGGAAGTTATATTACATATTACTCCCTTAAGTTCTTTATTGCATACGCTTTGCATGACGAGTGAAAATTGTAAATCACTTGTCCTGCAGGACAAGTGCAATATTGACCTATTTTTGTCCCCTGATCATACATCCCTAAGATTTGATGTCTCTACTAAAAATTTCAAAATCTAATTGCCGTCCCATTTACATCAGAGCTTTCAGCTGATAATTCATATAATATGATTTCCTTTATCCCAATTAACCCTTATGGGACCAATGGAATTTCCATAACATTTGATACAGTCAAGTCAGGATGGTACATTATACAATTATTTCATGCCTGTTTGTAGTATAGTCAAAACTATTACCTCGAGGTGCCGTGGACGACCTGATGCACATTTGCACCAGGCAGAAGGCCTTCGGCCTCGTGCAATAGTGCATCAGGTAGTCCATGGCACCTCGGGGTAATAGTTTTGACTATACTACAAACAGGCATGAAATAACTGTTTTATTACCCAACCCATTTGATGAAATACTTAGCAGCGTTTCTTGCATGGAGTTGCTGTAGACGATGCGGTTTTGCTGCAAAACAGAAAATTTCACCAAATCTGCTCAATTTGGGTCTCAAAATGTTCCGCTCGTTCTAACTAAGAAAACGAGTACCCACACTTTATATTTCTGACCATAAACAACCGAGTTATTGGAGTTTAAAGTTGCCAAACCATGCCTTATTTTCACCATTGTTGCATAACGTCTCCTTTCACAAACAAACTGTATGCGCATCGTTGTCGCGCATGTCAATAAGCGCCTGTGTGTTTTTAACAGGGAAGCAGGTAACCAGGCCATGGTTCAGTCTTTTTTATTGACCAGTGGAATAGTTCAGTGACTCATGACATAGCAAAAAATAGACAATTACTCCGTATATAGACAGTTGGGTATAATAATATACAGTAGAACATCAATGGCTCAAACTCTGATGGCTCATTCACCTTGGCCGGCCAGAACTATATTCATTGTCCCTACAGGATATTTTATGCATAATCCACCATGGATGGCTGGAACTACCCTTGGTTAGAACTAATTTTCATGTTCTCCAGCCTGTACGAGCCATTGAAGTTCTACTTTACATATACAGTAAAACCTGTCTTAAGTGGCCACTCAAAACTAGACAAAACAAAGATATAAATGACAAATGGTAGTTTAATGAAGGTCGAAAGTATTGCCCATAACATTCTGCAATAATTTTGATCTGCATAGCCATTAAGCGATATTTTGTCTTGAAAACCATGTTTTTTTTTTAAGAGTGGCTGTTTTAGACAGGTTTTACTGTACACAGGTTATTATTTTCTAAAAATGTTGTAGTTCAGTCTCTGATTAGATTGTTTGTATCTTAGCAAACAGTGTAGACCCTGATGAAATGCCGCAATCTGCTGCATTTCATCTGGGTCTACACTGTTTGCCAAAATACCCGTTTAGGGGCTTTCTATCCTTGAAGGGTTAATATCATATGATGACATAAGCCAAATGACATTGCACAAGTAGCTTTCATACATGTGTGGAATCTATCTTGTACATCACAAAACAGCATTTAAGATTATTAGCAGGACTTTAGTTAAGAGTGCGTAACGAAAAGTTAATTTTCTTACTTTTCATCCAAAACATATGTTGTGGGTACTCAAAAGAACCATCTCAATGAGACGGTTATTTTGAGCACCCAAAACTTATGTTAAAATTGATGGCTAAGAAAATATTGACAATTTTAAGCTGTAAATTTTTGTTAATCTAAACCTGTGATTAGACAGTTGAAATGGCAGAAAATATTTCCATATACATGTATACAAAAAAGAGTATCTAGTATTGCAGTGTTACCAGTGGCTTTTGTCTTTTGACTTTATTTCTTTGTATAAATACATACATGTACATGTAACAACAAAATTACAATCACTTAAATAAATAGTTTCTAATTTATACAAAAGTGATTCTAGGGGCTGCAGGCTCGAGCCTCACCGGCATCACTGCATTATGTCCTTGAGCAAGAACATTAATCCTAGCTTAGTACTGGTTCAACCCAGGAAGACCTGTCCCTCTATAACTGAAAGATTGTTGATGGGACTTAAAGAATCAAATCAAACAAAATAATCACTTAAATAAATAGTTTCTAACTTATATAAAGGGATTCAGAAGAAAGCCCATAGATTTCTGTGACATAGGTTGAGATAAACAAATTTTTTTAGTGTAGAATTGTAAATATTTTCTTACCTATAAATTTTAGCATATGTTTTGGGTGCTCAAAAGAACCCTCTCATGGAGACGGTACTTTTGAGTACCCACAACATATATTTCGGTTGAGAAACAAGAAAATCATTTTCTGGTACGCACTCTTAACTAAAGGCCTGTGTGAACTAAAAATCCCTGAAGAATTTTGTCTTTTGTTAGGATATCGAAGGTTGCTCGCAAGCTCTTGTCCTTTTGTGTCGAAACTCAGAACAATATTCACCGACATCACTGTAATAACTCTTTTTTCACTAACAAGTGGTACAGTAAAACCTGTCCTAAGCGGCCACTCAAAGAGAACACCAAAAATTGGTTTTCATTAATGTTTATCGCTGAATGCAGGACAAAAGTATTTCAGAATACTCCAAGGGGAGCATTCTGCAGTACTTTCGACCTTCATTAAGCTACCATTTTTCATTAAGACCTTTGTTGTGTCTATTTTTAAGTGTCCGCTTAAGACAGGTTTTACTGTATTTCAAATATCTATGTTCATGCGTCTTTATAAGGGTGCGTAGTCAAATTATTTTCTTTATATCTTAACCAAAACATATGTTGTGGGTACTCAAAAGAACTGCCTCAATGTGTTCTTTTGAGCACCCTAAACAAATGTTAAAACAGATGGAAAAGAAAATATTCACAATTTTACGCTGAAGATTTTGCCTATCTGGACCAATGAATGTTATTCTCTCTTTCAGTTGTTTACTTTACGAGAACAGCAGACAAAGTCTCGACATTCTAGTGGTTCTACAGAAGACGGTCGACATTCTGTGAAGTTAGATAATACGTCCTCGCCGCCAGGGTCTGATCATGTCATAGAGAAAGACCTGCACCCTAAAGTAAATGGACCTTCCCATTTTATGACGGTACAGTAAATGTTCTAAAATTTTGAACACCGCTTTCTGTTTCCTGATAAAATGTTAGTGATCAAGGCTGGAAATTACAACATGCTGGTCAGAATAGCAAACTGGGAAGACTCTGATCAGACTGCTTTCTGTCTGATCTGGGTCTTGGCTGTTTGTGTAGGCGTTTTCAACAGACAACTCGTGTTTAAAATTATAGAACATCTTCCGTACTTATTTCACATGCACAAAGTCCTAAAAGCAGGATATTTAGGCTGACATAAAGTCAGCCTCTAAATTCTGAATTGAGCAGATTTTAATAGCTTGTCTGATATATTTTCAGTTTTATTTAAGGACAATTTACCATTTAACATTGAAATTGTTAATATTTTGTAGACATACTGCAAGTTTTAAGATTTGAATTTCTAAAGTTCAAGAGTTTTTAAATTTCAACTTTGTTCGTTTGTGTTCCAGTCAACAGTTTTTCAGTCTTCTTGAGTTGAACCAGTACTAAGTATAGTATAGTAAAACTTGTCTTAAGCGGCCACTCAAAAACAGAGTCAAATCTCGGTTATCCGAACTTTAATTATCCGAAACTACTGGGTTATTCAGGACGACGGACAGTCCCGACTTTTTTCTCTATTATCTATTGCAATAAAACTACCGATTATTCGAATTTCGATTATCAGAAAAACTCAATTTTTCGAAGTGATTCGTCGGTCCCGATGAAAGAAAAACTATTAAAATTACCCTTCAAGATTCGAAGTCCAAATGTCACGCATGATGATCATGATTTCTTTGTTTGGTCGAGTTCGATTTAACACACTCGAGTGATTTAGCAAACAAAGTTGCAACAGGTAATTGACACCGGATTAATGTTCACACTTTTACGTGATCAACCGTTAAGTGAGTAAATGGTGTCTTTAATTAAGGTCGTCTGCAATGATGGTTTTATTTGATGTTTTTAAAATGTCTAACTAGGGGCATAAATGAGCTGAAATTGATTTTAATTTGATCCACTCTCATCCTTTGATTTATTCTTGACCACTGTACATTAAGCGAACACGCCAAGCGCACCTACTTTGAAGATCAAACAGGCTACAACAAAAACAACAATTTCGCTAATAGACGAATATCACGGACATGTGCTTTGGGTGCTCAAAAGAACTGTCTCATCGAAACACTTCTTTTGAATGCATAAAACACAATTTTACAATTGAGGGAAAACAACCAAAACCTAGTTTTGGATGCTTAAAAGGACCCTCTCATCGAGACAGTTCCTTTTAACACCAACTCGTATGTTTTCGCTGAAATAAAAGATAAGTCACCAGCCCAAAAAGCACACAACGTCGGGCCATCAAAGGCCCGCCAGCGACATGCCATCTCAATGGCCTATCGCTGTTGGGCAGTTAATGGCCCGACGTTGTGTGCTAGCTTGGTGGAGACCTTATGACAGTAGGGCGATATAAAGGAGACAATATTTCGTCAGTAAATATGGTTCGTCAATTCACATTTAACTTTTATTTCCATTGTTGTTATCGATGTTGTTACATGTATATAGTGTGTAAGCTCTGATTTTCTTTTCTGCGTTCTTAGACCTGCAAAGCATAACCTCCAAGGAGCTCATTTTCTTTAATGCTGTGACAGATGTTCCGATTACTTCACGGAAAACAAGAGTTGAAGTTGCAAACTCTGGCAAAACAATGACGTTCTATGAAAGCACCGAGCTTTTCGGAAAATATCCGAAAACTTCCGATTTCGATCATTCGAACTACCGATTATTCGAAAGGATTCCTGCGGTCCCTGGCACTTCAAATAATCGAGGTTTGACTGTAGACAAAACAAAGGTCTTAGCAAATGTTTGAAGTTAATGCAGGTCGAAAGTATTGCAGAATGCTCCAAGAGAGCATTCTGCAATACTTTTGAACTGCATTAAGTGATAATCAGTCTTGAAAACCAATTATGGGTCTTTTTTGGGTGGGCGCTTAAGACAGGCTTTTCTGTATAAGTGTCCGGTCAGTCTCAAATTTGTAACCTTTCGATCCCAAGTCTGACACTGTACCACTAGACCACTGTGCTCATAAAATTTCAACTTTGAACCATGCCTGTATGAATTTTTTGTTTTAATGACTTCTTCATTTCTTTTTCAGCGGTTATCCAATGGTTCAATAGATCCTGATTCGGATGTGAATCGTGTTATAGAGTTACAAGAGACTGTAGAAAAACAAAATGCAGAACTTACAAATACACGAACAAAAATGTTAGAAATGAATAGTAGATATAGTGAAGTGGAAGAAAGCTATACAACGGCGCAGAAAGATTTAATAAAATCTCAGGAACAACTAGTGAAATTACAAAGAGATCTCAGAGAGGTAGGTGCCACATAAATGTTAGAAATGAATAGTAGATATAGTGAAGTTGAAGAAAGCTATACAACGGCGCAGAAAGATTTAATAAAATCTTAGGAACAACTAGTGAAATTACAAAGAGATCTCAGAGAGGTAGGTGCCACAAAAATGTTAATCGAGGAGTGAGGTGATTTGTGGAAATGAGGTGATTTATGGGTATGAGGTGATTTGTGGTATTGAGGTGATTTGTGGTAATGAGGTGATGTAAGGGAATGAGTTGATTTGTGGGAATGAGGTGATTTGTGGGAATGAGTTGATTTGTGGGAATGAGGTGATTTATGGAAATGATTTGTTTGTTTGATTTGATTCTTTAAATCCCAGTCAACAATTTTTCAGTTATGTCAGAACTGGCCTTTCTGAGTTGAACAAGTTCTAAGCAAGGATTCATGTGTTTTGCTCAAGGACACTTGTGGGAATGAAGTGATTTGTGGGAAAGAGGTGATTTTTTGTAATGATGCAATTTATAGGAATGAGGAGATTTGTGGAAATGAGGTGATTTGTGGGAATGATGTGATTTGTGGAAATGAGGTGAATTGTGGTAATGAGGTGAATTGTGGTAATGATGTGATTTGTGGTAATGAGGTGAATTGTGGTAATGAGGTGAATTGTGGGAATGAGGTGAATTGTGGGAATGAGGTGAATTGTGGGAATGAGGTGATTTGTGTTAATGAGGTGATTTGTGGGAATGATTTGTTTTGTTTGATTTGATTCTGTACATCCCAGTCAACAATTTTTCAGTTATGTGAGTTGAACCAGTACTAAGCAAGGATTAATGTGTCATGCTCTATAACACTTGTGGGAATGAAGTGATTTGTGGGTATGAGGTGATTTTATGTAATGAGGTGATTTGTGGGAATGAGGTGAATTGTGGTCACTAGATGATTTTTGTGAATGAGGTGATTTGTGGGAATGAGGTGATTTGTGGAAGTGAAGTTATTTATGGTAATGAGGTAATTTGTGGGAATTAGGTGATTTATGGAAATGTCAGAGTTGATTTGTGGGAATTAGGTGATTTGTGGTTCTTATATGAATGAGGTGTTTTGTGGGAATGAAATGATATGTGGGAATGAGGTGAATTGTGAGAGTTGGGTGTGGAAATGATGTATAGTATGGGAATGACCTCAATGATTAGTATTGTATGAGTGAGGGGTATTGTTGGAACTGGGCATGGGGATGATGCGTGTTGTTGGGGTGAGGTGTATTGTGGCAATGAGGTGAAGCATTAAATCAAGTTTAGAGGGTTATATGGTTTTAAAGGAGAAGCTTCCAATGAGTGCTTCAGCAAAGATTTTTTAAAGAGTTAATATGAACTTAGGCGCTCCCTAAACCGTGCAAAGCAATCAAACATTTACATTCACAATGATTATGGACGTAATTCAGTACGCATCAGCGGATCAGGGTTAATTTGGTATGTCTCTCTCATTTTAAAAACTTAACCTGATCAGTGGCCTAAATCCGATATATTGTATAGGTCACTGACGATTGTAAAGGACTTTCTTTACAAAACTGTCTTATTTTCCTTGATTGAGAAAATCAAAGGCCGGCAGCCCGCTGGACCTACAGGAAATGGCGAAAGACTAGTAGGACTTCCGTATCAGCGACATGCTTGATGAGCTCTATCTAGTATGATCTATTGGTGTTGGCTCGCTCAATTTTGAACATTATGCCAGGAGTGCGAATTTTGAAAATTTTAAGGGGGGGGGGGACTTTTAGCTGTGTTTTTGGACTAAATGAGGAGTGCCCAAAACGCATCTCTTGTGGCCCTTACCCTTAGTGATGGGCCGATTTGGCTTCTCTTTCACAAGATTTATTGTTGTGCTGTGCCTGTTGAAAAAAAGAGTACTTAACCCCTGCTCACATTTGGAAAGTCACACTCACCAGGTCACACACATCACACAGTCAGGTCATCACACAGTATCCAACATTGTAGATCTATCTATACCAGACATAAAGAGGTGCAATGAAAATTGTGTTTTAGTCTTTACTATATTCCACGTTGGAACAGTCATTTTTCTTTCAGTAATCAATGCCAAGACAACAGAAGAGTTTAGGGTCTCCTCATTTAGTCAGAAACAAAGCCAAAAGATTTGATTTTTTGTCAAACATGTGGTCAACCCAATCACGGTTGGCAACTTTGCTTTCCTCTTTAATTGCACGCCGGTGGATCGGACTTCAGACTCTATGATGGTTCCGACTTAAAGCCTTATCTATTGATGAGATGGTAGGGCATGATGCTTTGGCTGTTTGTCGGGCCCACGGGGGTTTACCTGCTGGATTTCTTTTGCTCCGGTATTCAGTTTTATTTACTGTTGAGTCCTTATCTTTGCTTTATCTCCTTGTTATATCTTGATTTATATGTTAGATGATGCATTGATAAGTTATGGGTCTTTCATGCGAACCGAATATCTATGTGTCTTGATCCACATCTGAATTAAGGCTGAGGTTGGCGCCGTGAAACCGGTTTAAGCCCTCCAGTAAAATATTTTTACTGATCGTTCCATGGCCCTATTTCTTTTGTGGATCTTTTATTTTTTTGTGTCTTGTGTTTGATATGCCTTTGTGCGCGTCTGTTTATATGTGCTTTGTGGTCACCTGCTGAGAAAGGGCTGATCTCTTTGCACTCGTTTGTGGTGTCTATCTGAGTTTGTCACATTCTCATTGGTATCCTGGGTCAGGTGTGGTACTTGATTGTATTGATTCCTGATTTTTGCACCCTTACTTACTTTTACAAAATAAGCACTACCTGGCATAATGATCAAAATTGGATTGAACCAGCAGCTATGATAGGGTATCGTAGTTGGTTACACTTCCTTATTTTAATAAATGGTTTACAAGATATGTTTTGTATTCTGTTTGCCTTTTCTTAAACACTTTTATCATGTGAGGCAACAGACTGTCTTATAATGCTAGAAAAAGTGAGTATAGCCAGGAATGCAACAATTACACACTATATACTGGTCAACCCATATGGCACCGTGAGGAAGAGACAAGGAATGACAACAGAAACATGACATACAGAAGACAATATTTATAGCTTATGACAGTGGCAGGCTGATAATGGCCAAATGTCATAATTGACCCACCAGTGAAACACCATTGAAATGGTGTCAGCAGATGATTCGGTAGTGGTCTGCGTTTATATTAGCCCCCCCCCCCCCCCCCAAAAAAAAAAAAAAAAAATACAAATATGTGTGTTTCAGGTTATACTTTTTAATAGGGACCGAAGGTAAGAAAATACTTTAATTTGGTAAATGTTTTTACGTGGGAAATTTGGGAAACAATATGGCCGAACTGGGAAATCCCTTAAAAGTGCTTAAAAATTTAGGATGGGAATAAAAAAATAGGCACGGTCAAGCAACCTAGAACACACATTTTTTTTTCAATTCTAGACCCTGAGTACTTTGTATTTTTTCTCAAACAAATGTGTCCTGTGTAAGAACATATACCTCTTACAGGATTGTCTTGTCATGTAAGAAAAAGTATTTGAGTTTAACCAGGAAATGCACGCACTATAGACCAACCAAGGCACCGTGAGGAAGAGGCAATGAACGACAACAGAAATATGAAAGCTACCGTCTACAGAATACAATAAAAGAAAAGCAACCAGCTCTCTCTTCCTCAATAGCCTCAACTTGATAGCTTCTTTTAGTGGGAGGCATAATGACCAAATGTCACTTATGGTCAACCAGTGAAACACCACTGAAATGGTGTTTTGCTTGTTATTTGTTTGTTTGTTTGATTCTTTATGTCCCATCAACAATCTTTCAGTTAAACAGGGACGGGTCTTCCTGGAATGAACCAGTACAAAGCTAGGATAAATGTGTCTTGCTCAAAAACCACAACACAGTGAGGCTCGAACCCGCGGCCTCTCGCCTTTCAGTATCGAGTACTTGTTATGGTTGTAATGTCTGCGCAGTGCGGCCCCCTGCCTCTGGCATATAGATTAATTGCTTATCATGGGCAATAGTGGCCTGCGTTTATAAGCTTACTGTGTAATACCCCCATTCGACACAGGCCCGAATCCCACGAATTGACACGAATTGACAAATATTTGGAATCGTGGCTGAATCGTATTCAGTTCGTGAAGATCTTAACTGATTCGCACAGTCCGTAGTGAGCTCTTGCAATTCGTAGGTCTATCGGGAATTTGGCTCAAACGTTTTGAACTGTTCAAAACTTTGGCCACGAATTCCCTGAATCGAAAAATCGTGCGTGATTCGTACCAAATTCCTAAGGCATTCTTGGACGTCGTAACTGAATCGTAATCGATTCGGAGGCGTTTTGGGGCATTCTTAGCTACTCTTAGCACATTCTTAGGGAATCGGGAGATCCAGCCAAGCAATAAAACAAAGGAAGAGAAAGTAGAAGGATTTTCCCTAAGATTAATTACCCCGTCACTCGCACGAGAGCAGTCCTAATAGTTGAAACAGATTTGACAGATCAGGATCAGTCAGTAGCTGCTGGCTGTTGATTTTGCCAATGGCGAACTGCCATATTTTACCAAGTCAAAGAGTCTGGGTCAGGGCCACTCGCGATTTTAACGTAGCTGTTTTCTTCCAGCTATATAAGAAGCCGTTTTCAACACTCAAGTTGCAGGATCAATTCTACTGCTGCTTTACGAGGAACATTCATTTTGGAACTGATGCCCTGAAGCATGTTTTGGCCTTTTTTATAACTATCGTGAGAGAAAATCTCGCGAATCGTGGCGAATCGTCGCTGATTTCTCTTAATTCGTGCCAAATTCGTGCTGCATTCGGCATATTTATGTCTCCCCCTTTTAGGGTCGGGAGACATATTGTTTTTCCCAGGGCGTCCGTCTGTCCGGCTGTCTGTCTGTCTGTCCGTCCGTCTGTCTGTCTGTCTGTCTGTCTGTCTGTCTGTCACAAATCGTGTCCGCTCTATAATTTGAAAACCGCTTAAGCTCTATTCACGAAACTTTATACAAATATCAATCAGCATGAGATGACGTGCAGAGTGCAAGAATGGTAATTCTGCCTTTTATACTTTTTGAGTTATTTCCCTTTGAACTTTGTGCATCACAAAAATTGTCTCGGCTCTATAACTTGAAAACCATTTAAGCTATATTCACGAAACTTTATACAAATATCAATCAGCATGAGATGACGTGCAGAGTGCAAGAATGGTAACTTTGTCTTTTATACTTTTTGAGTTATTTCCCTTGGAACTTTGTGCATCACAAAAATCGTGTCCACTCTATAACTTGAAAACCGCTTAAGCTATATTCACGAAACTTTATACAAATATCAATCAGCATGAGATGACGTGCAGAGTGCAAGAATAGTAAATCTGCCTTCTTTACTTTTTGAGTTGTTTTCCTTGGAACTTTGTCCATCACAAAAAACATGTCCGCTCTATAAATTGAAAACCGCTTAAGCTATATTCACGAAACTTTATACAAATATCAACCAACATGAGTTGGCATGCAGAGTGCAAGAATAGTAACTGTGTCATTTATACTCTTTGAGTTATTTCCCTTGGAACTTCGTCAATCACAAAAACAATTATCTATGACTATTTTATACCAGGTTATGATTGTGCAATAGTTAACTACATTGACAGATATCTTTACTAGATACGAGCTGATTGTCTGCATGAAATGACTAGAATTTCCGTTAGAAATTGTATTTAATGTTTCTGTTTGAAACTGTATTTAATGACTCATGCTTTTGACATCAAAAGGGGGGAGACATCTGTGTCTTTCGTAGAAAAACAATTCTAGTCTTAACTGATTCGTAATTGATTCCTTAACTTTTGTGCAGCATGATCTAATATTATTTTGCTAATCGTAATGAATTCTTGCGCGATTCCAGCCGAATTGAGCCCATTCCCCCGAATATTTGTAACGAAATCGTATCTGAAGCGGGACTGACTCGTAGAACATCGCGATTGGAGAAACAAATTTAATGAAACCTCACGAATCCCCCCCCCTCCCCCCCCCCCCTATACTATTGGGAATCCTTACTCTACAAACGCTTGAACTCAGATTTATCAATAGAGAACGTACAGAGGACTGCAGCCCACTGACGGTGTCTTGGCAGGTGTCTGATGAGTCGCTCACATTCTTAGGTGTATATGTTTCGCAGAAAGCCGTTTTGCGCGATTTGGTTCTAATTTCAATGACTTGAATCTCGAATATAAATAAATGTTTGTTTATCATCTGTTAAAAATATGTAAAATCCTTAACTTGGAAAGGCATTTTCTAAATCTTACCACAAACATTTCAAGTTGTTTTCTTTAAATGTTAATACAATGTTAGATTGAAAAAAAACCCTCTTCTGAGCATTGTTTTGTGTTTGGCCCTTTTTTCTACCATCGTACTAAGAAAGTCGAACTGGTTTCTATACTTCAATGACATTTTGCTTTAATGTGTGCATGTATTTGTTTATCTGGGTTCTATTATTCATGTTTATAGGGAGCGCAGTGGCTCAGTGGTAGCTAGAATGCTTGACCCGAGACAGAGGTATTGAGGTTCCAGCCTCACCGGCGTCACTGCGTTGTGTCCTTGAGCAAGCACATTAATCCTTGCTTAGTACACAGGAAGACCCGTCCTGATATAGCTGAAAAACTGTTGACTGAGGTGTAAAGAATCAAATAAAAATCAAACAAAAGTATTCATGTATATGTTTTAAGACTGGTGGGGCAGAATTTCGGTCAGTAAAATACATTTAGTCCACCTCTTGGCTGAAGCAGAAGGGAACTCTTTTGTTGCTTGTCCAATGTTTTTGTTGACCCCTTTGTGTTTGGTCCTGGTTTTGTAATAAAATTGTATGCATCCTTTCTAGTTCGGCACTATATTCTCCCTAAGGAAGAAAAGGTTGATTATTTTACATTGTGTTTTTGATTTTCTGCCTGTGGTCTTTGTGTTTGGATATCTGTGGGCGCACTGTGAAGCTATCCTTCCTTTCTTGTGGCTTCAATCGGGTACGCCAAACAACGGCGGGAAATGCACACTGCTGGGGAGTTGCAACATGTACGGACGGCAGTGACGTATGATATGACGTCACTCAATCTGTTTTCTTTCCCGAACGTTGAAAAAAGTTGTTTTCTTTCAGTTTAATGTCGGATAACGATTGTTGCGCTGTGTAAATACTTTGGAGAAATTCGGAAACGGATAAAAGAATTTCAAAGCGATCTCGAAACACTCGCGAAGCTGAGAACTAATGTAACAATGGCGGACGCTTTTTCCGGTAAAATTTATTTTGCTTTTCTGATACACGTTGCAAATGAAATTCAGCTTTCATCCATTTATCTTCTTATTGCATGTTTTGATCTAAGAAAAAATATTTTAAGAATTAAAATAAGAAATTGATGAATTACAAACCACTCTCGAAGCTTTGAGAATTTTTGTGTGCAAGATCGCTGTGTTCCGGCTCTAGTTTGGGAAAGAAAAATCTGCATCATGAGCGGGTACCACTGAGGACTGAGCGGCGCCATGTTGGACAACTTTTTGAAGATCATTAGCCAAGTAAAAAGAACATTGTTTACTTGTACATATGTGTTATCTATAGGCGTGCTTCGCACGCGGGGCCTTCGGCCCCGCTTTGCTTTGCACGTATTAAAAATAGTCTGCAATTTTTATTGGCGGAAAAAAATGTTGTATATAAAGACTGAATAAAGAATGAAATATACGATTAGTTACAGGCCTCTAGATAAGAGTGCCTAGTTAAGAAGTAATTTTCTTATTTCTCAATCAAAACATATGTTGTAGTACTCAAAAGAACCGTCTCAATGAGACGGTTCTTTTGAGCACTCGAAACAAATGTTTAAACTGAAGGATAAGAAAATATTTTATCTTTTGATAAAAATGTGTTTATCTGTACCAATGTATTTATACCATGTTTTTCTGTTACAGTCTATAGTACAGAAAGATATATAAGCGTGTCTAATCAAAAATTAATTTTCTTATTTCTTAACCAAAACATATGATGTGGGCACTCAAAAGAACCGTCTCATTGAGAATTCTTTTGAACATCCAAAACACATGTTTAAATTGAAGGATAAGAAAATATTCAATAAAATGTGTTAATCTGGATGTAAGTGATTGTAACCGTGTTTTTTTCTGTTACAGTCTATAGCGCAGAAAGATATATAAGTGTGTCTAATTAAATTTAATTTTCTTATTTCTTAACCAAAACATATGCTGTTGGTACTCAAAAGAACCGTCTCTATGAGACGGTTCTTTTGCGCACCAAAAACACATGTTTAAACTGAAGGATAAGTAAATATTCAATTAAATGTGTTTATCTAGACATATGTGATTGTAACCATGTTTTTTCTGTTACAGCCTATAGCACAGAAAGATATATAAGCATGCCTAATTAAAAATTAATTTTCTTATTTCTTAACCAAAACATATGTTGTGGGTACTCAAAAGAATCGTCTCAATGGGACGGTTCTTTTGAGCACCCAAAACACATGTTTAAACTGAAGGATAAGAAAATATTATAAAACTAGAGCAGCAGTTGATGGTACACCATCGAAAATACCCGCTTCTTTACCTTTGACCTTTACCTTGGGGTCAAGGCCACACAAAATGTTGCCCTGTACCCTCTACTCTACACCATGTCA